>PVIA01008427.1:0-71921 GCA_004024845.1 Tonatia bakeri | reverse complement strand
AAGAAAACTGGGACTCAAATCAATGGAAGGGACCAGAAGGAAGAAAGAAACAACCAAACAGAAAAGAATGAAGAAACAAGAATTCAAAAAAATGAGGAGAAGCTTAGGGACCTCCAGACATCTTTATATGTTCCAACATCTGAATTATAGCGGTACCAGAAGGGGAAGAGGAAGAGCAAGAAATGGAACACTTATTTGAATATGTAATGAAGGAGAACTTCCCCAATCCAGCAAGGAAAATAGACTTCCAGGAAGTCCAGAAAGCTCAGAGAGTCCCAAAGAGGTTGGACCCAAGGAGGAACAGGGCAAGACACATCATAATTACATTACCCAAGGTAAAAATGAAGGAGAGAATTCTAGAAGCAGCAAGAGATAAGGGGACAATCACCTACAAAGGAGTTCCCATTAGACTGTCAGCTGATTTCTCAAAAGAGACCTTGCAGGCAAGAAGGGGCTGGAAAGAGGTATTCCAAGTCCCGAAAGGCAAGGACCTATGTCCAAGATTGCTCTATCCAGCAAAGCTTTCATTTAGAATGGAAGGGCAGATAAAATGCTTCTCAGATAAGGTTAAGTTAAAGGAGTTCATCATCACCAAGGCCTTATTATATGAAATGTTAAAGAGACTTATTTAAGAAAAAGAAGATTAAAAATATGAACAGTAAAAAAAGACATCAAACTCACAGCTAGTAACAACCATACCTAAGACAAAAGCAAACAACTAGAAGAGGAACAGAACAACAGAAATGGAGATCACATGGAGGGTTAGCAACAAGGAAGTGGGAGGAGGAGAGGGCGGAAAAGATAATAGAGAATAAGTAGCATAGAAAACAGGTAGAAAATAGACAGGGGAAGGGCAAGAATAGTATGGGAAATGTAGAAGCTAAAGAACTTATGACACATGGACATGAACTAAAGGGGGGGAATGTGGGTGGGAGGGGGTGGGCAGGGAGGAGGGGAGTGAAGGGGGAAAATGGGACAACTGTAATAGCATAATCAATTAAAAAAAAAACTATGGTACATTTACACCATGGAATACTTCAAAGCAGACAGAAAGAAGGAGCTCCTACCTTTTGAGACAGCATGGATGGAACTGGGGAGCCTTATGCTAAGTGAAATAAGCCAGGCAGTGAAAGACAAATACCATACAATCTCACCTTTAGTGTAACCTAATCGACAAAACAAACATGCAAGCAAGCAAAATAGAACCAGAGACTTTGAAATAAAGAACAAATTGACAGTAACCAGAGGGGAGCAGGGAGGAGGATAACAGGGGAAAGAAGAGGAACAGTCAAGGCAAGGAACATGTATAAAGGATCCATGGACAAAGCCAAAGTGGTGTAGAATATAGGGTAGGAGGTAGGGGTAGATGAGGTGGGAGGGATTGGTGGAGGGAAAATGGAGACAACTGTACCTGATCAACAATAAAAAAAAAAACTTAATAAAAAGATTTAAAACCAGGGAAAATTTCTATTTATATAAAATGTTACTAGCTTTTTAAGCCAAAACCCTGATTTATATAAATTTAATTTATAGAATTAGTAGTTAATTTATAAAGATTATCAATTGAGGAACCCATAGAATATTTAATTAAAATGTCATGCTAATTATTTACTTCCATAAGAATGTATTAGAATATTTCAGTTAGAGAAATTAAAAATATTCAACAAATATTTATTGACAAATTTTATAGGTACTTTGATATGTGCAGAAGAGGAAAATGGTAAAAGAGTGGTCAGGGGAAAAGTAACAGATAGAAAGCAAGATAGAGTATAATAAAAACTCTAATATAGAAAAAAATTACAATATAGAGCATGTAGGAATGCCGAATGATTTCTGTACATTTTCCCAAGAATACTTTCTTTTTTTTATTCTCACCCAGCAACTTTTTATTTTTCATTGCTTCTAAAGAAAGAGAAAGATAGAGAGAGAAACACCAGTGTGAAAGAGAAGCAAGAGAATTGATTGGTTGCCTTCCACAGGGGTCTGGACTGGGGATCAATCAGCAACCTAAGTAAATGCTCTGACTGGGAATCAGACTCAACATCCTCCAGTTATAAGATGATGCTCCAACCAACTGAGTCACATTGGCCAGAGCCAAAAAATGCATTCTTAAAGATTTCTCTCTCATTTGCTGGTTTTCTTCTGTTCATTGCTCTTTGCTGCCCTGTTCTACCAATCATGGTGTTGCTATGAAAGCAAAAAATCAAAAGAACAACCATGGGCATGTGAGGCATCTTTAAATTTATTGACTGCTTCAAGATGCTACTAAACAAAAGGAGCAGGCAATGTTCCTAGAGGCCAAAAGCTACCATCACCAGAGGAAGATATAAGGTGGAATTCTGAGATGACACCAAAGCAAATAGAGAAAGAAATTTATGGATTCTCTACTTTTATTAATCCAATTTTTTTTCTTTTTTAAATTACTTTACTGTTGTTCAATTACAGTTGTCTGCATTTTCTCCCCACCACTCACCCCCAACCCAGCCAAATCCACCTTCTTCCCTTGCTTCCAGCCTCCCCCTTGGTTTTATTCATGTGTTCTTTATAGGAGTTTCTGAAAACCCTTCACTTCCCTGTCCCCTCTCCCCACCCCTCTGGCTATTGTTAGGTTATTCTTAATTTCAATGACTCTGGTTATATTTTGTTTGCTTTTTTCTTTTATTGATTCACCTCCTTCTTTCTTTCTGCTGGGTGGAATTCCATTGTGCAAATGTACCATCGTTTTTTGATCCACTCATTTGCTGATGGGCACTTGGGTTGCTTCCAGCAGTTTTCTATGAATATTGGGCTGCATAGGTTTTTTTGGATTGGTGTTTCAGGGCTCCTAAGGTATAATCCCAGCAGTGGAATTGCTGACTCAAAAGGCAGTTCCAGTTTTCGTTTTCTGAGGAAATTTCATACTGTTTTCCACAGTGGCTGCACCAGTCTGCATTCCCACCAACAGTGAACTAGGGTTCCCTTTTCTCCACATCCTCTCCAACACTTGTTTGTTCATTTGCTTTTGACTGCCATTCTGACTCGTGTGAGAGTATCTCATTGTGGTTTTAATTTGCATCTCTTTGATGGTTAGTGATGCTGAGCATCTTTGCATATGTCTCTGGGCCCTCTGTATGTCCTCCTTGGAGAAGTGTCTGTTTAAGTCTTTTGCACATTTTTTATTGTTTTTTTTTTTTTGTCTTCCTGGAGTGGAGTCATGTGAGTTCTTTATATACTTTGGAAGTGAAACCTTTGTCTGAGGTATCATTGGCAAATATGCTTTCCCATACAGTTGGTTCTCTTTTCATTTTAATGCTGTTTTCTTTAGCCACATAGAAGCTTTTTAATTTGATGAGGTTCCATTTGTTTATTCTTTCCTTTATGTCCCTTGCTTTAGGAGACATATCAGCGAAGATGTTGTTGCATGGAATGTCTGAGATTTTCCTGCCAATGTTGTTCTTAATGAACAATTTTACTCATAAGGAGAAAGACCCCTTAATAGCTAGTGATCTATTATAATAAAATAATGAATTCACTCTCATTTAAATGCGTGACCTTCTCCCTTCTGTATATAAGCAAGGTGTCATCCTAGAATGACAAACAAAAAGTCTTTGAAGTTTTGTGATTCTTTCAGTCTTAATGTTCCTTCTGGGCATAACACTAGTGAACTTCACCTAGGAATCAGATGTGAATTCCCTTCATAGTGTCCCAAGGCCAAATGACATCCTCACAAACTAAATATTTGTAGAAGATGAATTTGAAGACTAGAGCCAATGATTTGTAGAGTATAAGCCACTAGGTTTATATGTGGGTGACTAGTGAAACAGTCATAGGCCAGGAATAATGACGCCGGGATTTTTGCTGCTACTTTCTATCTCACATAAACTAATTTGATCATCTCAGGCAAACTCCTCCTTTTCTTTATTCTAATTTCTCTTTATTGAATTATAATATTAAAAAAATCCTTTTGGCAAATGTATAAGATTTGTTTCTGCTTCTATACTTAATTATTTTCATTTAGAGTAAACATCCTTTTATGTTTTCCAAAGGACACTCTATATATTTCTTCATCACTTATCTTACATTAGAACATTCTGGATTTTTTTCTAAATATTAACATGAGTTTATTGAGGGCAAGGGTTATATCTTTCCCCAGAGTTACAACACCATCCCCTGAAAATGATATGTTTTAAATAAGTATCTACTTTTAAACTGAAAATCACTCCAACAATTTTAGCAACTACACATTTTTTTTCTTTCTCGTGTTGAAGGGAAAAGGGAAGGCCAAAATAATGAAATGAATATATTATGAACATAGGAAGCAATGGACATGTTCTAAAGATGTGTCCAAAAAAAGAGAACATCAAGGAAGATGAAGAGAAGCTTTGGTATTTTTAACATTTTTTACACTTTTGCTCTATAGCTATACAATGGTTACATGATTATAGAAATAAAATATGAACTAGCATTTAGAAAAATTTTATATGCTTCAAAATGAATTTAAAATGCTATAAAATTTGGATATTTAAGTAGTAAAGTTTATTAGTTGCTTTATAACACATTTTACAGTAATTCTAAAACCACAGATTATATACTAGGTCATATGTTCATCAGCTTAAATAGCGAGGATGAGTGAAAACATGACTCAGTTTAGCCTCTACTCCAACCTAATGCACTTATATGTCAAATAGATTCATTGTTTCCAAGGATAGAATGTTATTTATTTTCAAGCAAATATCTGAGTTTCTGGTTTGAAGAAAAGACTATCAGAACTTTTTTCAAAATAATATTTTGATGAGTGCATTTAAATCAATCAACCAATAAAGTATTTGATTTAAACTTTGAAATCTTTTAAAAATGACTTTGAAAAGCATTTCAATATAATACATTTAAGTTTGATATTCTTGTTCTTTATGATATCTAAAAATGTTCAGTTAAATTTGTTCTTTTCAACCTTCACCTATATTTCATTATTTTATTGGAAGAATAACTGATGTAATGAGAAATTTAAAAAAAGAAAGTTGTGGTTGTTGAAAGTAATAACATGCTCCTTGCCAGAATGATAATTTAGGTCTGGAAAGAAAAACCAATCTGTGTAATGGATCCTTGACCACGGTTTAATCAAAATTGTTAAGTACTAATTTTAAAAAAGACCACTAGACTACCTGTTGATCAGTAAAACTGATTTTACCCCTATATTATTCATGAGATTTCTGTGTTAAGAGAGTCTTAGAGTCTCAATATGAATGTCAGAATAGGGTTCATGTTTTGGGTTTGAGTAGATTAAATCAGAACTTTCAATACTAGGTTCTGAATAGGGTGGGACAAAGTGTGTGATATAATGACAATATGATATACTAGAGTGGGGCACAGACTGAGGTGAAATTCTTGAAACAAGCCTGCACAATAAATACTATTTTGATAAGTGTGTTTGCTCAGTTTAAGTAATCTATTGTACTGAGAAAGAGGTGCTTTCACAAATGGAAAAAAAATGTCTTGAAGGGACAGTTTGAGTAATCTGTTCCAAATAACGATATTATTGACTGGTTTACAGAGTTACCATCCTTGGCAAGAAATCATTGTCTAGTGAGGCAACCTCTAAATTCTAGGATGTAAGTTCTGTGAAGTCAGGGCCTCTTCATTCTCAAAAATTGAGACTGAAACCATTTTTGATGGCTGAAGGAGCAATCCCTTACTCTGGAAGACATCATGCAGTGAAGCCTGTTTATTGCTGTGTTTTTGCTGTCATCAGGGGTGGGACTAGGGTAGGAAGCTTGAGGTCAACACACAATGAAATATGGAAATGGGAGAATTACATAGAAGAGCAAGAGCCCCGAAAAAAACATACATTAAGCCAAAATATGTCACTTGACTTTTCACATGTATAAGCCAATACATTGACTTTATTGAGGTGTATGGTATTTGCATCTGAAACCACAGTGATTGAAAAACATACTAAACTATTGATCATGGTTTCCTTTGGCAGGTAGAATTGAAAGAGTGGGAAAGAATTCAAATATGTTTCCTCCCAAATACTGGTTGTGAAGAATATTTAAAAACATTTGGGAAAAATTTTAGAACATAATTTGAAGGAAATAAAGAACAAACAAAACTTATTTTCATTAATTCAACAAATTTTGGTGGTCATCTAGTATATGTTAGATTTGGCTTTAGGTACTGGAAGTGTGTCTGAAAATAAACCAGAAAAAAACCTGCTCTTATAATTGTACTTTATTATTGAACAATATATTCTCACTAAGAAAGTTTAGGGTATTATTACCAGTAGCTCCCTATAAGCAGTGAAAGCATGCTGATTTTTCTTCATATTTTTTGAAGACTTTATTTATTTTTTTTTAGAGAGAAGGGAAAGGGAGGAAAAAGGGAGAGAGAGAAATGTCAATGTGTTATTGCCTCTCACATGCCCCTACTGGGGACCTGACCTCCAACCCAGGCATGTGTCTTGACCAGGAATTGAACCAGTCACCCTTTGGTTTACAGGCTGGCACTCAATCTGCTGAGTCACACCAGCCAGGGCTTCATATTTTTATATTAAAAAATTACATTTATGAAGATGTCCACATTATTTATATCCATAAAACTATTGCTCTAAAATACATTAAACAAATGCATAGGCATTGAGAATCTGGAAAGAGAACTCTTTGAATTTAACCCAAATCTCTATAATTTAAGAAGCATCCAAGGCTATCTGAAATATAACTGATGTAAACTACCAATTGAGAATTTCTAACTGACATCTCAGTTATCTTAACCGTTTCAATACAGGACTCAAGGAGATTTAGATAAATAAAAAAAGCAAGTAAAAGTCCTGAAAAGTTATTAAAAGTGAACTACAACACCTCATAATGTTAATACATATGTGGATATATATGCATATATTAAATATATTTATTTTTTCAGAATTTAGTTTTTAAGTATATTTTATTAATTATGCTATTATAGTTGACCTGTCTTTTTTCTCCTCTTATTCACCAGCTCTCCTGCACCACCCTCCCTCCAACATTCCCTGGTTTTACTTCATGTCTGTGAGTTGTACATGTATGTTTTTTGGCTTCTCCATTTCCTATACTGTTCTTAACCTCCTTTTGTCCATTTTATATCTACCAAATATGCTTCTTATTCCCTGCACCTTTTCCCAAATTATTTCCCAGCCCCCTCCCCACTGATAACCCTCCATGTGATCCCCATTTCTGTGATCCTCTTTGCTTATTTTGTGTTTGATTTTGTTTTGTAGGATCAGTCGTTGTCAGTTGTGAATTTGTTGTCATCTTACTGTTCATAGTTTTCATCTTCTTTTTCTTACATAAGTCCCTTTAACATTTCACATAATAAGAGCTTTGTGATGATGAACTCCTTTAACTTAACTTTATCTGGGAAGCACTTTATCTGCTTTTCCTGTCTAAATGATAGCTTTGCTGGATTGAGTACTCTTGAATGTAGGTCCTTGCTTTTCATCACTTTGAATACTTCTTGCCAATCCCTTCTAGCCTACAAAGTTTCTTTTGAGAAATAAGATGACGGTCCTATGGGAACTCATTTGTAGGTAACTCTCTCCTTTTCTCTTGCTGTTTTTAAGATTCTCTCCTTATAATTAATCTTGGAAAATTTAATTATGATGTGCCTTGGTGTGTTCCTACTTGTATCCAACTTCTTTGGGACTCTCGGAGCTTCCTGGACTTGCATGTCTGGTTCCTTTGCCAGATTGGGGAAGCTTTTCCTCATTATTTCTTCAAATAAGTTTTCTTCTTCTCCTTCTGGCACCCATATAATTTAGACATTGGAAAGTTAATAGTTGTCCCAGAGGTTTCTAAGCCTCTCATCTTTTTTTTTTTTTTTTTTTGAATTCTTGTTTCTTCATTCTGTTCTGATTGAATGTTTATTTCTTCCTTCTGTTCCAAATCATTGATTTGAGTCCTGGTTTCCTTCCCATCACTGTTGGTCCCCAGTATATTTTTCTTTATGTCACTTTGCATATCCTTCACTTCTTCCTTTGTTCTGCGACCACACGCTATCATTTCTGTGAGCATCCTGATTATTGGTGTTTTGAACTCTGTATCTGATAGGCTGGCTATCTTCTCATCATTTAGTTGTTTGTTTGTTTTTTTGAGTTTTGATCTGTTCTTTCATTCGGGCCATATTTCTTTGTCTCTGCACATCTTTTACATTGTAAGGGGTGTAGCCTGAAGTATCCACTAGGATGGGGCAACCCACTTCACTGTTTTATGGGGCTGTATGTGGGAGAGGGGTAAGAGAGGGAACAATGTCACTTGCTTAGCTCTCACCCTGATTTCAGTCACTTCCCCAGCTACTCACAAGCAAATTAAACTCTTTGAGGTGCTGCCTTGGTACTAATTCTTAGGTGGGTGGGCTTGTGTAGATCTAGGACCCTGTAGGCTCCTACAAGAGACTCTCCTGTGAGACTGGCAAAACCCCCACAGGACTTTAGAGGCAGAAGTTTTGAAGCTTTCTTTTCCTACTCTGGAATCCTGGGATCCACAGTATGTCTTGCTCTCTAGTTGTTCCTCCCAGTTTATCCACATGCAAATGTGGGACAGCCCAGTCTGCCAGCTGCTACCTTGCTACTCCTCTCCACCCCAGCTGCCTGTCTTTGCCCTTCTTACCAGCCTGAATGAATATTTCTTCTTTAACTCCTTGGTTGTTGGACTTCCATACACTTTAATTTTCTGGCAATTCTGGTTGTTTTTTGTTTTTAAATTGGTCGTTACCCTTCTTTTGGTTGTGAGAAGAAGCAAAGTGTATCTACGTATACATCCATCTTAGCTGAAAGCCAATATATATTAAGTATTTAATATATGAAATTTATTTGTCATGTTACTTTATAATTTTAAATATAATGCTTGTGTACCATATAAAAGTTAGAACACATATTGAAACAAATATGAAAAAAGGAACAATATCCCAACTCAGAGAAAATTATAAGCTTCATCTCCTACCATTTTTTATAGCCTAGATTATATAATGTCTGGATATATATAATAAATCGTTATAACCATTTACTTAAAAATTATTGTTATTGAATGCAGCTGTAGCTGCCTCCCTCAAGCCAAACTCATGAGACTGGTGCTGATGAACAGGAAAGTGATTTATTTCAGTTGCTGGCAACATAGAAGATGAGGAACACTTGTCCCAAAGCCCATCTTCCCATCTCTGGTCAAGCCAGCAATTCTTAGAGGGAATTGGTGGGAATTTAAGAGGGGAGAACTTCCCAAGGGGAGTGTGGACATTTAGGTGCTGGTGAGAGAGAAAAGAGGGGGTGAAGGGAGGAACTGTTGACATGCAGGCAGTGTCCCTGCTGGTCCCAATATAAATTTTCATGGTAAGTCCTTGAGTTTTCCCATCTGGTTTTTTTTTTTTTTTTTCAGGTGAATTCCTGAGCAGTACCTTGAGATGAGGCTGCTCCCTAGGTTTACACAGGAACTGTAACTACAAAACTATAAAATATATGTAAAAAGAAAATTTTAACATGCAAGTTCTAGTTTTGAGAGAAAAATAAGGTTAGAGTAACAATTGGGTTTAATATTTACTAAGATTAATGTGGATAGCCTTATATAAGTATAGTGTATTCATTTCCTGTTACATTATTATTAAAAGTATTACTCTGTGCACAATGTATTTAAGTCTGCCTTTTGGTCTATATTTTTATAACCCATATTTTTACAAATTGTATTTTTTAAATTGTTGTTTAGTTATAGTTATCCAACCTTTTTCCCCACTGCTCTCCCCTGTCCCATGCCCCTCCCCCACACTCCCACAGTCAATCCCACCCATTGTCTGTGCCCATGAGGCCTCTATTCATGTTCCTTGGCTTGCCTCTTCCCCTGCTTTCCCTGTCATCCCCCTCTTCCTTCCCCTTTTCCCCCGTTATCCACCTCTTCTTTCCCCTATGGTCACTGTCAGCTTGTTCTTTATTTCCATTTCTCTGATTTTATTTTGCTCATTTGTTTGTTTTGTTGACTAGATTCCACTTTTAGATGAGATCATATGGTATTTGTCTTTTCCTGCCTGGTTTATTTCACTTAGCATAATAAAGATATTTTGATTTGCATGATTTCAAAAGAAATTAAGATTTTTTAATTTATCCTTTGTCCATAACTGGAAGTACATTTTATTTTTTTAATATTTTATTTATTTATTTTTAGAGAGAGGGGTAGGAAAGGAGAGAGAGAGAAGCATCAATGCGTGATTGCCTCTCACCTACCCCCCACTGGTGATCTGTCCTGCAACCCAGGCATGTGCCCTGACTGGGAATCGAACCAGTGACCATTTGATTCACAGGCCCATACTCAGTCCACTGAGCGACACCAGCCAGGGCTGGAAGTACATTTTAAAAACATTTTTCTAGATTAAAGTTTCTTTACTGAAGTTTATTTAATATCTCAAATATTACACCTGAAAATTAAGATATATTTATAGTAAGAATAAAAAAACAATGTAGTCATCATCATGACAAAGATGTCTTTTCAAACAGTATGCAGAGTTTGAGAAAACAGAACAAAGCTTGACAATTGTATATATATAAACCAGTAGAAGAAAAAGGTCAATAACTCCATTACACATCTAAAGTTTTAAGTTGTTTTACTTTTTCACACATTACATATCAATTTTCAGACAGCAAGTACAGTTTTTTGACAAATGACCTTATCCTTGTCAGTAAGAAATGTGTATTTGAGCTGTACATATACACAAAATATATTATTATTCTTATACTCTTACAGGAACAGAAAAAACACAACTTCATTAAATGTCAAGTGTTTATAAAATCTAAAGCTCATGAAATATGTCAGAAAATTATGTCACAATAATTGATTTAACATACAACTTATATTTTTGTACAATAAGTCACAATATAAAATATGGTATCAGACAGCTTTTCAGCATTTTAGAAAATCTGCTAATGGGAGTTTTTCTTGTTAATATAAAATTACAAAAGAAAAAAGTATATATTTATGTCACATAGAAATCATTTTGGAAATACTTTTCTTCATGTTGATTATATATAAATATATTCCCTTTGCAAAAAAGTAGTGAGGAAATGTAACATTATCAAATCATGATTTCCTCCAAGCCATCTTTCTTTAGACTAGTAAAATAGTTTGTTTAAAATCAGATGATTTGGTTAAATATTTACATTCCTGTATGGTAGTCTTTGAGTATACTAATATGCTAGCCATTGCCCATCTTTACTGATTATATCAAAGTTTTATGTGGACAAGCATCAGACACTTTTCAGTTAGATTTTGTTTCAGTAATACAGAGAGAGCTAAAGTTAAACCATTATAAAAAATTGCTTTGCACTTAAGAATAAATGAAATATTCACAGAAATTATATAAGAAGTTCAATATGTACAAATCACTAATTTCCAGAGTAAGTCTTGGAATGAGAATTGAAAAAGGGAACTTCCTCAAATGCAATGCTTTTAGTTAGAGCTTCTTATTCCTTTTTATTTTTCATTTCCTCTTCCTTCCTTTTCATCCTCCTCTTCTAGTCTTCTTTAATCTTAATATTAGGGGGAGACTGATAGGAACCAGGTGGTAGCAAATATTCCCTTGAACACCCTATTTCTTCTTTTGATTTAGAACTGAGGCAGGAAAATTACGGAACACAGGACTTAAGCTCTATCCCTCCCCTTTCTGTCTTGACTGGAATACCTCAAATACAACCTTCACTGACCACCTGTTCCCCAGCTTCCCCATCGCCAGTTTCCTCTAATTGAGACAAACAAAAGTGTTGGGAACCACTCTGCCTGGTTTCAGAAGCTGTAACCACCCCCAAGGCTAAGGCTGAGGGAGCAACCTTCAGACCGTAAGCCACTAAGGATACAAAGCTTATCTCCCTGGCAGGAGCACCGCTTCTGCTTCTTTTACTTCATCCATAACTGGCCCCCAATGCTTATTCAGTTAGCCAATGATGGGTAAGATTCCCAAGAGGGGGGAATGACCTAAGACAGGCATGATCACATGGGAGGCCCCCAGGGAAGGACTTGGGGGGCTACAGAAAAAGGGGGTGATGGACCCTTGCCCCTCGTCTTTGACAAAGCCTGAGTCCTCATTCTGTCTGCAAGAAGTCTCCTAATCTCTTGGCTGCCTTACTTCCCCTGCCTGACTTAAGCCTGAACCAATGACAGAGGGTGTGCAGCCGTGTGGTGGAAAGGGTAGGTCCCCCAGGCAATCAGACCTAAGAAAGAATATGTAAAATACTGTGAAACCTGCTTTGTTTAGAACATTCTCAATTAAATGATAAGGGTCCAAGCAAGAAGTGAGTTTGTTCCTCAAAGTTTTACAGCTCTTTAGCTATCTGACCCTGACTCAAAACTGGCCCTCAGAGTTTTTTGTTACCTATTGTTTGGTCCTTACTGCCTGACAATGATTAATGAGCTTTACCTGTATTCTTATGCAAACAAATCCAATAAAAGCCCATTGAGGAAAAGGCTCTTGGCTCTTCTCCTTTGAGAGATTGGCCTCCTTTCCTTCCCAGGCAGATCATATCTTGGTAGACTTATTCTCATCCGTGATGGCTGGGGGCACCCTGTAGGCAGAGCCCCCCCCCCCACACACACACACAAAACCATCTCCACCAGAGTTGGAAGCCATACTAACCTGAAAGTTACCAACAAGGCCATTGCAATACCTTTATAATAAATTAGCATTGTGGTTTTGGACCCCTTCCCACATTGCCATGTTGCTCTGACAGTTCCAGGAGGATTGTAAAAGAAGTTGCTTTCTGGGGAAGAGGGATAAGAGTAATCAGGTCCAGCAGTTATCCACTAGGGTCAGAAACTAAGGACAACCATATCCTCCAACTCGAGCCCAAATTTAATAAAAACCTTCCCCCTGGACTCTATCAGGTGTCTTGTTCTCAGAGGCTGCCCTTCTCACTTTTCAAGTGTGTACTATCACTTTAATAAATTTATTGTGTTTTGCTAAATTTTTCTGTCATGCTCTTGAATTCTTTCTTGTTTTGTTATAAGAACCTGAACCTCTGTACTGGAATGAGGCCTCCCTTAGCCTCCTTGGGTGCTTCCCAGCATCAGAACCATATTCAGGTTGAGTATGATATTGTTATGTTAAAAAATTACATGCTTATGATTTTTTAATAAAAGCTTTTGTAATAAAAAGGGACATTATTTATGCTGGACTCCTGTATTCCTAGTATTTCAAGCCAGCTAGAAAGGTATGTTTACTTCTCCATATTAACTCTCAAAATAATTTTTCCACATTTAAGAAATTCTTTAACCCTTTGACACCTGTTATGCAGCCCAATACCTCACTAATTGTCCTCACTACTGATCTCCTTCCCCAGTCTTTGCATCTCACAAAAAGTCATCATCAACCAGTATCAAAAACACTTTAATGATAGATTCATATTTTAATTATATTAATTTACTAGGGCTGACATTACAAACTGCCACAGACTTAGTAGCTTAATCAATAGAAATTTATGTCCTCATAGTTTTGGAGGTGAGAAGTCTAAGATCACGATATCAAGGGTTGGTTTCTTCTGAGGCCTCTCTCTTTGGCTCTTAGATGGCTTACTTTTTCTCCCTAGTCTTCACATAATCGTCCCTTCATTTGTCTCTGTGTCCTAATCACCACTTCTTATCAGGACACCAGTTATATTGAGTTATGACCTACTCACAGGGATCAGTTTACTTAAGTAACATTTAAAAGACCCTATCTCCAAAAATTCACCTTCTGAAGTACTGAGGGTTAGGATTTCAATACTTGAATTTTTGGAATACACAATTTATCTCATGACAATAACAGAATAAAATAAGGTAAATCAGTCTATATTGTTGCAGATCTAAATATGAACAAAGAAATGGGGGGAGAGAGAAAATGAAGACTGATTTTACCAATATTATGAGAGAATATAGGGGATAGAATTCAAATAATGTTTTTATAAATGGAAATGGAGAGGATTAGAGCATCATTTGCTTTAATAATATAATCCACCTCCTTGCCAAGGACTCATTTATGGACTACACATAGTCAAAGAGATGGAGGAAAATAGAAATTACATTTTCCAGTTTGACCTGTGAGAGTCCATTCAAACTGAGTGTTCATGAGAAAAGAGGTTATCTAAAATGAGCACTATTGCCCTGGTTAGGTAACAACTCAGTTAGTTAGAGCATCGTCTGGATACACTAAAGTTGAGAGTTTGATCTCTGGTTTAGGGTGCACACAAGAAGCAACCAATGAAGCCATAAATAGGTGAGACAACAAATTGATGTCTCTCTCTCTCCAAGAAAAAAAATCAATGAATAAAATTTACAATGAACACCTGGGGCACAATTAAAATTTATTTACACTTTTTAAAACCTCACATTAGTGTTATGGAGCTCACCAAAACTATATGTGAGCATACCAAGGCCTGTCCATGTCACACCTTGGTGAAAGACCCAACAGTTAATAGCTGAAGGAGAAATCTTTACTTACAATGTTCCAATCTTGGGGGTGTATGCTCAGAGCACATCAGCTCAGAGCCCTCCTTTCCCACAAGACCCAGCACTTCCCATGCTCCCCACCAGGCTATTAGCCAAAAGCCCCCAAATTTTCCATGTCCTTATCTTAAGCCAGCTGCACATATAGTTCTTCCAGTCTCTGGATCAAAGTCACCATCCACACACTGCATATGTCTCCTTCAAGATCTAGGATATGTGTCCATTAGCCTCCATTTAATAGTCCAGAAAAGCATGTGCTGTGGTGCTCTGGATCATGGTGAAACTCAGGAAAACATGTCTTAATAGTAAGTAAAGATCCAGGTGTAGCAGAACAGGATCTTGCAAGGAAGTTCTTTGTAGCTTCCCAGGCCACGTGGCCCCCTTCTTCACTATAAACTACATCTTACATGGCAGAAACCTTCCTTCTCCTCTCTAAAATGTGTGGCCCAGACTGCTCCCAAACCACTTAGTCAAGAAGCCCTGCATTATTGCCATGCTTGAGTTTAATTCCTCACTCTGCTACTCCTCCACAACCCCATTTCCAGCTCCTTCCACAATCTGCTACCTCTGCCAGCCTTCACTTACCTTCCGTCTTTCTCAACTGCCACTGTTAGTCCAGGCAGGCTTGGCCTCCTGATATAGGGGAACCATCTTTCTCCTTTTCATGCACAGGAGCTGTAACCAGCAATCAGCTTCAGGTAGGTTAAAGTTACACCCAGCTCCCTGGCTCCCAGCAGTAGGCAAACTATTTAGCATGACTGTATAGTTACTCAGCTGTTATTGATATGCAAAGTACTTCTCCACCCTCTGTCCACTTCCCCATCCCCAAGCAATGGCTCTGGGGTTTTTTCCTATGGGCACCCTAAGTTCTGAACACCCATTACATTAGGATAACTGGAGAGCTTGTTTGTCTCAGTATATGTTTGTGCTTATTTGGTATGTATATTATATTTGACATACAGAGGAGTGATTAACATGAGTAAGGTTTAAGGACTCATTAATAAATAACATCCATGTAGTCATTTAAATTAGATATAGAGCTTTACGAGCACCTGAGAAGCTCCACCTATCCCACATGCTCAGCGTTCACCAAAAATTCCCCTCACTCCCTACTGAGGTAAAAATTTTTCTGACTTTTTGGTATTTACTCCCTTGCTTTAATTAAAATTGTAATCATGTGTGACTTTTTAAGATTTCTGTTTAATCATTATGTAAATGAAAACACACCTCCATATTAATGTGTTTTTATTCCAATTATTAACAATGCAACATTCTAACATAATGTACATTTATGTTAACATTATCTAACATTATCTAACATTTATCCTATGTATTGACCTCACTATTTAACTGAATTGCAAGTTCTCTGCTTTTGGAAGTAGAAGAAAAATTGCTTCAGTTTCATTTATTTTGGGGCTGTTATGCTCACATGTAATCTAGTTTATGGATTCCTTACTACTCTAACAAATCTGGCTTACTTTGCATAGTTTCTTTTTGATAGATTATTTATTTAATCAAGGAAGGTAAGGAAGGGAGCTCCAGATATTTACCCTAGGACACTACTTGAAATAAATTTCAACTATATATTTCAATAATTAAAGTGGGAACACTTGGACTTCAGGATGGCTTTTCCCCCCTGCTGTGTTCTTTTACTGTGTAAATGATAAACACAGATGAAAAAAATCAATGTGTTTTTAGACATGTGATTCTGAATTTCAAAGGCTTCCCTTCTATGTAACACTATGGAAGATACTACTTAATGAATTGTACTCTAGGAAAATGTAAATTACTGGTAGACATGAAATAAAGTAAATATTGATAACTACATTTCCCCCTGTTGCTGATGTAACAAATTGCCACAAATTTAGTGGTTTAAAACAATAGGAATACTTCCACTTATCATTTTGGAGGTTCAAAATAAGTTTTGAGGGCTTAAAATCAAGGTGTTGGCAGGGCTGGTTGGTAATGGATGCTCCAGGGTAGAATTCCTTCCTTCCTATTTTTATCTTCTGGAGGCTGCAGTATTCCATGGCTTCTGACTGCTTCCAATTTTTCTTTCCATACTCAGGCCACCCTCTCCCACCACCTTTTACCTCTTTTCTCTCTCTTTAAAGAATCTGTGATTACATCAAAATCAACCAGATAATCCAGGACAGTCTTTCAAATCTCAAGGCTTTTAATTTGATCACATATGAAAAGTTTTTATCCTAAAAGGTTAACAGAAACAGGTTTCAAGATTAGAACACAGACATCTTTGGGGGACCATTATTCAGCCTACCACAATAGCATATGACCCTGAGGAAATAAAAATAAACCAAAATGAAAAAGATCCCAGCCCCCTTGATACTTATACAGATATTTGAATAGTGGCATTTACATACTTTGGGGTTATATTTCTTTCCATATGGGTTAATCCACATTATATGGTGCTATAAGAAATCATAGCAAATTTTCAGTCATATAAATGCTGCAAGTTAGATTTTTAACTTAATAAATCATCAACAGACAGAACATAAAACACATAATTAAAGTTATTAAATAATAGGATGTATGCACTTTTCACATGTAAAATGATATCTTCACGAAAAATAAAAAGTATTAACAATTTTTAGAGAGGAGGAAAGGGAGAATTAAGGCAAATATCATTTTTTTTAACTTTCAGGGAAAAAAATAAATTATTCTCTCTAAAAATGTTAAATCAAGATATTTAGATAAACATATATAAATTTTAAAGGCAGCTCTAGAAAAGAGAAAAAATTAAAAATCAACAAAATGTTAAGGTTGATTGGGAAATGGGCTAGTGAAATCACTAATAACCTCATCTTTCATAATGGGAAGGAACATATGTTTTCTCAAATTGATGGGTCTAGGAGAAAAATATACATTCATAAAGTCATAATGGCTATTTTTTCATTTATTTTCTGAGATTGATTTTTGATTTTTCCTCTGCTCCATCTTATTCTTCAGGGTTTTGGCGTTCCTAGGACTCATGTCTCAGGCTCCCTTCTCTTCTCTGTTCAGCCAATGGGAAGCCCTGGAAAGTGAGGTAAAGACAAAAGAAGCAGCCAGCTCTGCCTGGCAACCGCATCCCCCCATCAGACCATCTAAAGCATAGGTGGCAAACACAAGGTTCACAGGCCAAATCTGGCCCTCCACCTTGTTTTATCTGGCCCGGTACCTAGTTTCTACCCAGCAGCAGCATTAAGCTCATTGCCCCTAGTTAAGGAGTAGTTACCTTTTATACAATTCTAAAATTATATTTGAACCTTTGAAGGCAACCATGAGGCTGATGTGGCCCCCGGTGAGAGTGAATTTGACATCCCTGATCTAAAGTTTGATTACTACATACAATATGCAGTTTACCCCTTCAGTGAGAACTTCAGTTCTTAGGACTGACGAACACTATGATATCTAGGATCTAGAATCACTTACTGTGCTGCTACTAATTATATGCAGTTCTGTTCTATTTTTAAAAGTAATAGTTCTAGTTAAAACAGACAAACATGAAACAAAAAAGTCTATTTTTAAAGTGAGGATATATAAGATAGCATTATTTGCCCCTGTTTTATAGAGTGATTATCAACAACCATTTCTTTTTTTTTTTACCACCTAAGGTGTGCAGGGAAGTATGTGAGGCAGTTGAGATATTTGGGTAAATAAGATGGAATATTTGTCTAGAAAACTTGCCCATGTCATATGCATAGAAATATAATCAAAATATCTGTACACAGTAATGGTGATGAAGGCATTTAGGACAGATAATCATGTAAGTATATACAGATTTTTTACTATGAAAAAATATAGCTAGTCGAAATATCAAGTTTAGCTTTAACCCACATTTAAAAGTTGTATTATATCAGTCCTGGCTGGTGTGGCTCAGTGGACTGAGTGCCGGCCATGAACCAAAGGGTAGCCAGTTTGATTCCCAGTCAGGGTACATACCTGGGTTGTGGACCAGGTCCCCAGTAAGGGGTGTGCGAGAGGCAACCACACATTGTGTTTCCCTCCCTCTCTTTCTCCCTCTCTCCAAAAATAAATAAAATCTTGAAAAAAGAAAGTTATATTATATCACTTATACATTTTACATAACATAATGTTGTAATATATATTTGTAATTTATTTTACTTCCGTACAAGCACAGTTCAACAGTAACTTTCTTAGACTCTTAGAGAGTTTTCACTAAATTGACAAGCAAATTAAGTAAAACAAACTATCAATTCAGCTAAATAATTGGTCAAAAGTCAATTCTGTCAAGAAACTATTTTGACTAAAATGGTTTGTTGTTTAAGGAAGCTAAAATATTTCAATTTATTCAATGCTTTTAAAGGAATTTGTGTATTCTAACAGCTTTTGGGGGGACTAAGGGATACCATTTCCTGTCTGAAGCATTGATGGAAATTCCTTTGAATGGTATTCCTTATAGTTAGAGAAAATCAGTGGTACTCTACATAAAAAATAGTAAACATAGTAACATTTTTTTGAAGCATGAAGTAAAATAAAATTAAGAGGTTAAAAGCCCAGGCACAAATAATTATACCTGAAATTGGTTAATTACAACTCAGATATAAGTGGAAAGTGCTCAATTGCAACTAAAATTGCTCAATTGCCTGAACAATTATTGAGTTGCAGCAGTAATTATTGGCTACTGTTTTTCTCTCTAAAATAAATTTATTACTCATTTATGTATTTTAAATCTTAAGTATAAATCATTACACTTTTTGAATTTGGTTCAAAGCATTGCTAATTCCTATCTTGCTGATTTGCTTGAAAATATTTCTGAGTGCTCTTTAAAATTATGTTATAAACAAAATTATCAATTAGAGGACTCCATAATACACCAGCGTAATTAACTCTCTTCACATGTATATTATATTCTGAGGATGTTTATAGGTTAGTTTTAGGTAAAAAAAAATAAGGTGTCTGTAAAAGTTTATTAAACATACAGAATTCATTTTCATCTAGTGAACCAGCATTATCAATTTTTATTAAGCAAAGTTACTTTTTAATAAATTGATATTTTTTAATAAATTGCTCCAAGTATAAGACCATTTAATGAATGAAAAGAAAAAAAATTGCAAAGTTTGATGTAGAAATAATTTATTATTTTCACATAGTAGTTGCTCAAAATAAGTGATATATGTAATTAAGTTAAATTCCAAAAGACAAGGATAGATGGGTAACATAAATTTAATGACCTCAGAAAAACATTTGACATTGAGTGTAACTACTTCTCATTGCATATCCACTATCTATGTTTTTCATAAATATTTTGAGCATAATTTTCTGCATCTAAGAAATAAAAGCAATTGAAAGAGAGATTGTTGTTAAAAAAGAGTTTAATGAGCAACATTTGTCAAGAAAAGACAAAAAACATAAATTTTTTAAATAAATAAATAGAAATGGAGGGATGGAGAAATGAAGAAAAGGTTTTGCTAAGCTAATTGAAAGGATATTTTGAAGTGAAAACTTTTAGGTTGGTATGTACCATAGTAGCTTACCATGTCTATTAAAATGCATTTTATTCTGAGAAAAAAATTGAAAAAAACAATCCCCACATTACCTATTAATCTCTACTAGGAAACTTGGCAATTAAGCAAATTTTACTTGTATTAAATCATTCACACAATAAGATGCTAAAAGTGAAAATGTAGATAGCTCTTTTGTCCCTTTTTTAAATTGTGGAAGTCACCTACTGATGCAGACACTGGCCTGCAGGGTCTGCATCATTGTGGATGAAATGAGACATTCACATGAACTACCGAGTCTGGTGGAGGAAAAGGGACAGCATGGCTTTTCTTTCAAGGGGAGCAAAAGCCTCAGCCCTTGCCATGACCAGCCTTTATTAGATTTCTGGGTACATTATATGATGGTCCTCATTTACTATGCACAGGTTTGCTTTAGGTGATTACTTTTTATAGAAAACAAAGGAGCCAATGCTTCTAATCACATCACAGAGGAGGGATATTTGCAAATGAAAAGGCAAGAGTGGTTGAACCGGTTACACTCATCCTTGGAAGGTTAGCATGATTTTAAGAAGTTACTTTGCAGTAAATGTCCTCAATTCAGGGTGAGGGAGTTTTTTTTAGCAAAAAGTAAATCTCATTGTGGCCTAGGAACATTGCAGGCCTGATTCCCCACAGGAGAACCTATCTGTGGGCGTGGGTCCTATGCATCTCCAAGTGGGAGCTGGGCCCATACCACACAGAAAGGCCTCCTATAACCTACTAAATTAGAAAGAATAAATTTCAAGTGTTCTAATACAAGTAATTGCCCACTTTAAATCTGAAAATTTGGATGAGTAGTTTAGCTCCTCTTTCCTTGATTGTGTAATCTATAAATTGGGGAAATTATCTTCTTATGGTTTGATTTATATCCCCCCCAAATTTATATGTTGGTTCCCTAACACCTACACCTCAGAATCTGACCTTATTTAGAAATAGAGTCTTGGACATGTAATTAGTTACAATGAGGTAACACCAGAGTAGGGTGGGCCTATTAATGCAGTATGACCAGTGTCTTCACAAAAGCAGAAATTTGGAGACTATCATGCACAAGAAGAGAATGCCATGTGAAAACAAGGACAGATAGTGGGGTGACTGATACACAGCAGAATCCCAGAAACACCAAAGATTACCAGAGGACCACCAGAAGCTGAGACAGACATGGAAAAGAATCTCCCTGACAAACTTCAGAAAAAACTTCCCAACCATAAAAACACCTTAATCTCAGGATTCTGGCACCTAGAACTGTGAGAGAACACATTTCTGTTGTATAAGCCACTGGTCTCTGATACTTTGTTACAGCAGCCTAAGCCAACATGGTAATGTCAGTGTTTGAGTTCCTGCTTCCTCATCAAGTAGGTACAAGTAGAGTAAAGGCTAATGTGGCAAGAAGGCCATGAAAAGTGATTTTCACATATAGTAGTTTTTAATTTTTCTATCTTCAAATGAGGTTTGGAAAATATCTTCTTATCCATTTCTTCAGCAGAGGAAAGAAAACTTTTATCTATGAAAGTCCTGGTAATGAATGGTCCTGCATGAACAGCAGACATGTCTATGAATTTGGCTTATTGTTGCATTGATTTTTGTTATTTAATATGCATATATAATTCATTTTTGCAATAGCTCATTTACACAAAATCTTAACTTTAGAAAGGAACATATTTCAGAAAAAAAATTTTCTTAAAGGAATTATCTCCCATGGCATTCTTATCATCTTTCCCACCATGATCCCAACTTACTAGTGTTGTATTTCTGAAAAAAAAAGGAACAATATGTAGAAGAAAATGGTGTTTAATTTAATAATGATCAAATGGTTAAAAGAAAAAAAGTATTGTTTTAAATTAAATCTGAAATATATGATAAAAATTATAACAAAACAATTCTTCAATTTCTCAATTCAAATCTAATAGTCCATATTATGTTAAAAAGTTGTCCTTTGGAAAGATGAAAATTCTGTGATTCCAATATTTTCATTTAAGGGAGTCATATACATCAGAACATAAACTAATTGGATACTTGTTTGATTTAATTTACTACATTTATTTTATTAGTATTTTAATTTTACCTATTAATAATTTATTTTGGTTCAGAGTACCATAGTTTATTTGATGTAATACTTAAATTCAAGTTTCAGAAAATTAAACTGATTCATTCTCTTTTTTAATGTACAGCTTTCTCAGTGCCATTGGCAAATCATGTGAGAACCAATTGGATATTTCCTTACAGAGGACAATTATGGTGCCCACTGGAAGGCAAGCTCTCAGACTGAGTATACCAGCACTCACTTTCTGATATAATAGCACTGAATAAGCCAAGTTACACAGACTGACAGTGACCAGAAGGGAGTGGGTAGAAGGATAAGGGAGGAAAGAAGGAGAAAGGTCTAATCAACAAACAGGTATAAATGATCCTTAGACATGGACAAGAGGGTGGGGCTTGACTGGGGGGGTAGCGGAGTGTATGGGTCAAGGGAGAGCAACATGGGGAAATTGGGACAACTGTAATCGAACAATAATAAAAACAAAGAAAGTGAACAAAATATTTTAAAACTAAAGTAAAAGAAGGAAATTTAAAAAAAAAAACATTATTTAAAAGCTGCCACATCAATTTATTGCCACAAATTGTCAACAGTGTCAGCTTGGCCATCAAGAACACATTACCTCTGTCCACTACTAGGAGAAAACTGTCAACAATATTGATTACAAATATATCCATGCCAAGAAAAAGGTAAACATTGAATTTGAGACACCAAAATCCTCAAAGAATATGGTTCCAAAGTTGCATGGCAGTCTTTTAAGTTGCTTTAAAAAAGGACCTGAACTAGTAATTCAGATCAAATTATTTCTATAAATATTTGTTGACCATTGCTTGTCAGGAGCAAAGATTACAAAAGGAGAGACTTATCTTTATCACCAAAAGCTTATTCTTACTATAATTGATTATAGTGGTATTTTGGAAATAAATAGAAAAAATAATAAATGAAAATTCACATATACAATTTTAACTAACACATATGTATATTATACATTCCTTCATTATTGATAATGGAAATAGTCCAACTATTTTGTAAGCAACTATTCTAATGAACACAAAATATTTATAATATTTTACCAAATATCCCAAATAAAGAATCTACAAGATGATAGGAAGCATATACTAAATCTAGATATGTTCATTGCACTGCAATATAAATAGAGCGGTTTGACTTAAGTGTCTAACAATGGCAAATGTAAAAGAAAGAAAACCTACAGCAGCTCAGTTTGCCTTTAATATTTTAATTATTAATATGATATTATACTAGAAAATACAAAGTAAAAGTGAAATTATCTGTTTATAGTCTTCCAAATAAATGCATATGATTCTTAAAATAATAATTTGCTATAATTTTTATGCATTAGCACAATGATTATATAACATGATGTATTATAGAGAAAACATAAAAGTTATATAATATGAACAAAAACAAGAAGATTGAGTTCTTATGGTTTATTTTAGAAATTTTTATTCTTTAGGGATAAAGATATTTTATAATTTGTATAATGTTGCCACATAAACTACTAATTTAAAACTTCAGTTTCATTCATGGTTGTTCATTCATTCAGCCAGGATTTGTACTGCATGCCTTCTGCCACCAGTGTATTAAGTGCTAGGAACCCATTAGGTTAAAAAGTCATATTTTTATCTCAAGGATTCCAAGGTCAAGTAAGCAGATGAATTTTAATACAGAGTGAAACATTTTTGATAGATTTATATACAAGTTGTTATAAGAGGTTATTGTGGGAGAACTTACCCAGTCAAAGTTTCCCTAAATAGGTTTTTCTGAGAAGGTGATATGTACTAATAACTTAAAAACATACTTGACTTTGACTGTTTTTTGCTTTATTTATTATACATAACTATTATTTGAGCTTTTTATTTTGATTAAAATCATTAAAAATATACTTCTGGTTAAAAATTTATCTCTCTTGCATACATTACTCTGCAATACTCATCATCAGGAAACACACATCTATGTAGTCTCCTCTCTGGTAAATGTAATGTGGTAAACAATAAGATACAAATGGTTTTAACACTTCAAATTTTGACTTAGAAACTATCTTAAGATATTTAATACTAGATTAACTGATAAATAGCAGTACCATACATAATATCAACAATATTCCATGAGAAAAAACAATAGTAATAATAAAGAGCTTCAGGTATTCCATTTTTGGTTGCTTGAGTGATCATGAAAAATATAGAATTTAAATAATCTTATTAGTAAAAGAATTAAGAAAGTAAAGAATAATTGAGATTATTTTGGGGGTACTGGGTAATATAGTTAAATATACAATTTTTGTAGTGCTATGTTTTGTTTTTTGATAGAAATAAATTCATACAGTAGTGAAGTGGAAGCAGAGACAGAGGCAAACAGCCTTAAATAATGAATAATGAACTTGGACTTCATTTTATATATCAATATTATTCAGACTTCCACTTTTTTCTAGAAGAAACAAGTATTAAGAAATTTTATTGCACTTCTAAAATCATACTTGGAAGACCATCATAAGAAGCAAATGAAGTCAAAGCTACTTTTTGGAAGCAGCAATGAGGTGTTCAGAATCCCACTGCTTCTTGACTCTTGTATTCCCTCAGAGGTCCACAAAGAACAATTTGAATATTTCTGTCTATAAAGATTGAAATAACCATTGAAGGGTTAGAATATGTCTTTGTTTGATGGGATTTGGAGTGGCCTTCACAAAAGTTTTTAGAAAGAGTATTAATATATAACCTAATATCCAGACCCCATTCAACTTTGCCAGTTGTTGGAATAATATCTTTGATAGCAAAAGGATTCTGTTCAGAATTACACATTGCATTTAGATGTCATTTGTCTTTAGTCCCTAACATTCTGAAAAGGTTCCTTAGTCTTTTATTGACTTTCATGATCCTGACACATTTAAAGAGTTTTAGCCAGTTATTTTGTAGTAGTATGTCCATCAATTTAGGTTTTATGACTCCTCATAATTAGATTCAGGGTATGCATCTTTGTCAGGAATACCACGGAAGTGATGTTGAATTCTTCTCATTGTATCTTATTGGGATGTGCTATGGACATAATTGTGTCCCCCACCACCCAATTCATACTTTAAAGCACTACCCCCAATTGATTATATGAGGAGGGACCCAAAAAACAGAATTTATGTATAAAAATTGCATATTTATTCTTAAATGTTTAAACTTCAGTCATCTCAAAGTATTCTTCATTTGACGCAATATGCCTACCAAGATGCTTTTCTACTGCTCAGAAAAGTTTTTGAGCTCATCAATTTTGATACCTTTTAGGGCTTCTGCCATTTTTTGTTTCTCTTCTTCCATGTAGGCAAAACATTTTGTTTTGTGGACTGTTTTCATCTGGGGAAACAAAACAAAAATCACTTGGGGAGAGATCAGGTAAATAAGGAGGGGTGCATAGGGGTCATGTCATTTTGGTCAAAAACAGATGAACACTCAGCACAGTGTGCACAGAAACCTTCATAAATTATCCATTATGAAACAGGCAAAAGCACTGAATCTTAAAGAGAATTCACTGAAGCAGAATGCAGCTTCTCACAACAAAGCCAGCTGATACACTGAATCAGATGGCTTCTTAAAACACTCGGCTGGTGGCGGAAGCCTCTGCTAAACAGGGCCTGGCCTCCAGATAATAATCTCAGTTTTGGGAGTTCTTCCCTTGTAAACAGGGCCTTTAATTAGGGTTAAGCGTTATAATAAGGGTAGATATATAATTCAAAAGGATTTATGACCTTATAAGAAGAGGAAGAAAGAGAGAGAGATCTTTCTCCATTGCACTCAGAGAAAAGGCCATGTGTGGAAAAAGTAGTAATCTGCAAGGCAGTAAAGAAACCTCACCAGAAACCAAATCCTTCCAGAACCTTGACCATTAATTTTCCAGTCTCCAGAAGTGTGAGAAAATATTTCTTGTTGTTGAAGTCACCCAGTCTATGGTATTTTGATATGGTAGCCTGAAAAAAAGACAGGTGAGATGTGTTTCAATTGGTCCCATGACCAGTAACTAAATAAAGGCAGTGTGCACTAGGCTTTTCCATTATTCCCCACTATGTAATTAATAAGTATTTTGTGAAAAAATACTTTGAAACTACATAAATATCTAGTTATTATTTAGTTAAACATATTCTATTTGTATCTTATGGAGTAAAGATTTTCTATTTTATTCAAGAGTTTATAACTTGTTACTATAATTATATTGTTATCCCTTCTGTTATCAGAGGGAGATCATTCAAGCTGGCTTTTATGTTTTTCTCTTATTTGTCTCAATATTTTTTAAGCATTTCCTTGTTTTCTAGCACCACAAGATGTTCTCTATTCTTATCCTCTGTTTACCCTGCCCAACCTAGCCATTTCTCCAAGGGTACCTTGTTATTTTTAGTGGAAAATAGTATTTAGAAGTCAATTCCTGAGCACTGAGTGTCTCAATTACTATTGTGAGCAGCTCTCAGGTTATAGATATTATATATATATATATATATATATATATATATATATATATATGTTATATACATGATATATATATATGTTATATACATGATATATATATCATGCAGAGAGATGGATATAATTATAAATGCAGGCATAAATAGATATTAATTAATTAATTAATATCTGGAAATTTAAAGGTCTGTCAATACCAAGTGTTGACAGCTATATAAATATATATTTACATATACATGTTTATATATATATATTTCTGAAATTCCACGATATTTACACAATAGGTTTTTTAGTTATATTTGTCCTTGAATTATATTCTACTAGGGATGCAATCAATATACATTTTAAAAAGCTTTACTATATACTAGAAATAAATAATTAGAATTAAGACCTTACTTACAAGAGAAAAAAAAATACCTGGCAATTAATTTCAGAAATGTGCAGACCTTCTGTAACCAAAACTAAGGCTTCACTGAGACAATAAAATTCTCTTAATAGTAAAAGTATCAAACTATAGGGTTGAGGAAGACGGCAGCAAGACAGGTGGGAGCAGAGTCCGCTTTCCCCAGCACACAGGTGAAACACCTAACCTATCTTCTGAGGAACAGAGTGAAAAGACAAGGTATCCCAGCATATATAAAGATTGGAGGCCAAAACTGTAGAGGATATTGAAAAATCAGGTGGTAAGGAGAATGCTTCAGGACAATAAGGTCCCTGGGACCAGCACAGGGACCAGAGCAGCTACAGTCCTAGGCCTGGTGCCCGCCAGGTCTGCTGCAGGATTCTTGGGAGAGAGCCAGATCAGTGGCTCCCTCCCCTGTCAAACAAGGTTTGAGCTGCACCAGGAGTGACCTAGATGCTTGAAGTCCTAGAGGGGGAACAAGGACAAAGTGGAAAACACACAGGGGAGATGTACACCCACTGAGACTGTGGATGCTAGTTGGGAAGAGTTGGGCCAAGACAGCCCTGACCCAATCAGTCCCTGGTGTGGTTGGAGAGTTGGGCTGTGAAAGAGGCCAGGCACTTGTCTGAAGTGGCAGGCTTAAATAGGAGAAATTTTTCAAAAAGAAAAAGAAAAAAAAGAGGCACTCAGTGGCTTTTTGGGGAATTTTCTTATAGCAGCTGCCCGTGTTTCCCCTGCCTGCTCCTATGAAGCCTCTGCAGTCTCCTCTGCTGCTAGGACTGCAACTGCACCCCTACCCGAGTCCACAAAGGCAGAGGGTGTCCAACCGTGTCCACTACCCCAGAGGTGTACAACCAACCTGGTCGACCCCCTACCCCACCACAGCTGCCACCACAGCAGCTGAGGTCCTCGTGCCAGACACCACTGCCCCAAGACTGATCCTGCTGTAAGAGCAGAGGCCACACACTCACACCCGAAGCCCCAGGAATGGCACGCACCCAAACCCAGGGACCAACAGCTGCCAATCCCACCTCAGCAGCTGGAGCTAAGAGCTCACACCCATAGGCTTGGGGATGGAGCACCTGACCCTGCTGCCAAGGAAGCAGTGGGGCAGGGTGGAGGCACCTTGTGCCCAACCCCACTGCCCTGGGCACAGCAGCAGAGGAGGCATGTGCCTGCAGCCACTACATAGCCAAGAATTAAGTTGCAAGGAAAGTCTAAGTCAAGCAAACTGTGTTTGAGAAGTCTGGGATAATGAGAATCACTAGAAAACCCACAAAGGCAGCTCTGAGAGAAGGAGGCAGCTTACCCATTCTAGACCTAGAGCACAGAAAGCCCACTCACAAAACTATCAAAAAAGAACTTCTTATTTCCCTCTTGTTCTTGGTCTTTCATGAGTTCTAACATCCATCAAGTACCTGAAACCAACGTAGAGATTAGTAAAATAAGGTGTAGAAAGAGAATTTGAACCAGCTATATCGTTTTTCCTGAAACAGACTGAAATATGTCCTAGCACAGAAGGTAGTGCACACCAAGTACAGAGTCACAGTTCTTTATTATAATATAATTTTGATGAAGTCACTAAACATTTGTTGAGCCTCACCAATATTGTATACAAAGACATCACTATATGGATTTGATATTTGACTTGCAAATTCTGACATAAATAGATGGTCTATCTATTATATAATAAGCACAATTAAAATTAAAACTTACAATTTAAATTTAATAGTAATTAATAACCTGGTTCTTATGAATCAGTTTTTGTGATTTATGAAGTAAATAAGTAAAACATTTTGAAACTGATAAAAACAAATATATCATAAAATACTATCAATTTAAAAGTTAAAAATCTAGTCTTGTTTTAATTGCTTAAACCTTTCTCATAAGGCTATATTTCAAATTACAATTATAAAGGTTAGAGTTGATATTATTTATCAGGACATTGAGATCCAGGTCCTTGGTGATAATGAACTCCTTTAACTTGACCTTATCTGAGAAGCACTTTATCTGCCCTTCCATTCTAAATGAAAGCTTTGCTGGATAGAGCAATCTTGGATGTAGGTCCTCGCCTTTCAGGACTTGGAATACTTCTTTCCAGCCCCTTCTTGCCTGCAAGGTCTCTTCTGAGAAACCAGCTGACAGTCTAATGGGAACTCCTTTGTAGGTAACTACCCCTTATCTCTTATTGCTTCTAGAATTCTCTCCATTTTTACCTTGGCTAATGTAATTATGATGTGTCTTGGCCTGTTCCTCCTTGGGTCCATCCTCTTTGGGATTCTCTGAGCTTCCTGGACTTCCTGGAAGTCTATTTCCTTTGCCAGATTGGGGAAGTTCTTTATTATTTGTTCAAATAACTTTTCCACTTGTTGTTTTTCCCCTTCCCCTTCTGGTACTCCTATAATTTGGATGTTGGAACCTTTAAAGATGTCCTGGAGGTCCCTAAGTCTCTCCTCATTTTTTTGAATTCTTGTTTCTTTATTCTTTTCTGTTTGGTTGTTCCTTTCTTCCTTCTGATCCCTTCCATTGATTTGAGTCCCAGTTTTCTTCCCATCACTATTGGTTCCCTGTGCATTTTTTTTTCATTTCTCTTATTGTAGCCTGCATTTGTTCATCTAATTTCTGACCAAAGTCAACCAATTCTGTGAGCATCCTGATCACCAGTGCTTTGAACTGTGCATCTGATAGATTGGCTATCTCTTGGCCACTTGAAAAAATTGGCTCTGGGGATTTCAATTCTATTTGAGCCATCTTTATTATTTTTTATTTTCCTTTGTTCTGGTTGCGGCTGTTACGTATGGGTGGCGGAGCCTTAGGTGTTCACCAGGGCGGGGCACCCTAGTTGCTGGGTTGTGACATTGTATGTGAGGGCGGGGTCTGAGAGGGAACAATGGCACCTGCTCTGCTCTCTCCAGGACCTCAGTCCCCTTTGCCACTTCCCACATGCAAATTGGGCCCTTCTAGTGCTGGCTCCGGGGCGGGTGGGCCTGTGCACTTTCTCAGACTCTGTGGGTTTCCCCGAGGAGCCTCCTGTGAGGCTAAGAGAATCTCCCAGCCTCAGCTCCCACAGGTGTTTTCAGTTGGTGCTCTTAGGCTTTGTTTCCCGGCACTGGGTCCCTGGGTTGAGCGGTCTGTGTCCCTGCCTGTTTTCGCTTAGTTTGTCTGCACGCGAATGTGTGCCCACGTCCAGCCAGTTGCCTTGCGCCCCTCACTGGGTCTGCTCCTTGCCTCCCACACCAGGGTCTGTCACCGGTCAGTCAGACACTGCTTTTTCCTGCCAGGACCCCTGGACCCCTCTCCGTAGGCCTCCAACTCAGCCCCTTCTTATTGGTCTGGATGTCTGGTAGTCAGATTTCCATTCAGTTCATTTCTCTCTGTTCTGGTTGTTTCTTGTTTCTCAATTTTTGTTGTCCTTAGTTTTGGTTGAGTGAGGAGGCACAGTATGACTACCTATGCCTCCATCTTGGCCGGAGATCAGCAGGGTTCTTAAGATACAATCCCAATAGTGGAATTTCTAGGTCAAATGCAGATCCATTTTTAGTTTTCTGAGAAAATTCCATACTGTTTTCCATAGTGTTTCTACCAGTCTGCGATCCCATCAACAGTGCACTAGGGTTCCCTTTTCTCCACAACCTCTCCAACACTTGTTGTTTGTTGCTTTGTTTCTGATGGCCATTCTGACCAATGGGAACTGGTATCTCATTGTGGTTTTAATTTGCATATTTCTGATAGCTAGCGATAGTGAGCGTCTTTTCACATGGCTCTGAAACCTCTGTATGTCCTCCTTGGAAAAGTATCTGTTCAAGTCCTTTACCCGTTTTTTAACTGGACTTTTTGTCTTCCTGCAGTGGAGTCATGTGAGTTCTTTATATACTTTGCAGATTAAACCCTTGTCAGAAGTATCATTGGCAAATGTGTTTCCCTATACAATTTGTTCTCTTTTTACTTTAACACAGTTTTCTTTAGCTGTGCAGAAGCTTTTTATTTTGATGAGATCCCATTTGTTTATTCTTTCTTTTATGTCCCTTGCTCTAGGGGGCATATCAGTGAAAATACTACTCAATGGAATATCTGATATTTCCCTGCCTATGTTCTCCTCTAGGACTTCAATGGTGTCATATCTTATACTTAAATCTTTTATCCACCTTGAATTTATTTTTGTGTTTTGTATAAGTTGGTGCTTGAGTTTCATTTTTTTGCACGTACCTATCCAGTTCTCCCAACACCATTTTTTGAAGAGGCTATTTTTACTCCATTTCATGTTGCTGCCTATTTGTCAAATATTAATTGACTGTTGAGACTTGGGTTTATTTCTGGGCTCTCTGTTCTGTTCCATTGGTCCATGTGCCGGTTTTTATGCCAGTACCAGGCTGTTTTGATTACAGTGGCCTTGTAATACAGTTTGATATCAGGTATTGTGAGTCCTCCTACTTTACTCTTCTTTTTCAAAATTGCAGCTGCTATTCAGGGTCACTTATCATTCCATATGAATTTTTGAAGTGTTTGTTCTATGTCTGTGAAATATGTTATTGGTATATTAATAGGTATTACAATGAATCTGTAAATTGCTTTGGGTAGTATGGACATTTTGATGATGTTAGTTCTTCCAATCCATGAACACAGTATTTGTTTCCATTCGTTTGTATCTTCCTTGATTTCTTTATTCAGTGTTGTATAGTTTTCTGAGTACAGATCTTTTACCTCCTTGGTTAGGCTTATCCCTAGGTATTTTCTTTTTCTTTTTGCCATATCAAATGGAATTTTTTCTTGATTTCTACTTCCGCTGCTTCATTGTTGGTATCCAAAATTGCCTTTGATTTGTGGATATTGACTTTGTATACTGCTGTTTTGCCAAATTCATTTATTAGGTTGAGCAGTTTTTTGGTCGACTCTATAGGATTTTCTATGTACACTATCATGTCATCTGCAAACAATGACAGTTTCGTTTCCTCTTTTCCAAATTTGATTCCTTTTATTTCTTCTTCTTGTCTGATTGCTGTGACTAGGACTTCCAATACTATGTTGAATAGAAGTGGTGAAAGTGGACAACCTTGTCTTTTTCCTGATCTTAGTGGGAAATATTTTAGTTTTTGCCAATTGTGTATGATGTTGGCTGTAGGTCTCTCATGCATGGCCTTTATTATGTTGAGGAATGCTCCCTCTATTCCCACTTTGCTGAGTGTTTTTATCATAAATAGCTGCTGTACCTTATCAAGTGTTTTTTCTGCATCTATTGATATGATCATGTGATTTTTGTTTTTCCTTTTGTTTATGTGATGTATTACATTTATTGACTTGTGAATATTGTACCATCCTTGTATCCCTGGGATGAATCCCACTTGGTCATGGTATATGATCTTTTTAATGTATTGTTGGATGTGGTTTGCCATTATTTTCTTGAGGATTTTAGCGTCAATGCTCATCAGTGATATCCCCTGAAGTTTTCTTTCTTTGTCGTGTCTTTATCTGGTTTTGGAATTAGGATGATGTTGGCCTCATAAAAAAAACTTCAATGCCACACAATATTAAGTGCACAAACATGGAATAATATTTTCTTAAGCATTTGGAAAGTAGTTTTGGTTTGGGAGAAAGAACATTTAACTTGGTGCCAGGAGAGATATTTAAATCCTACATCCGTCTCTTACACAGTATGAGATCTTTAATCAATCACCAAATTTTTCAGAGCTTTTTTTATCCTAATTGAAATTGAAATGATAAAACCAATCATTTGTTTCTGTTGCAAGAATGAATTGAAAAAATGTTACTGAGTGCCCTCTCATCTGAAAATCCAAGACATTACTAATTAATAGAGAGGTTATAATTTAAAATAAAGAAAAATGCCTCCTGGTCAATTTAATAGGAGAATATATTTTCTAGCAAGTGGAAACTTTCTTTTCCTTCACTCAGAAACAGTAACTAATTCAGAATAATTGTGTACACTGTCTATATTCTGCTGTTTCCTAAAAGTTAAACTGATGTATCAGTGTGTGGGTGTGTATAGGGAGACTTTGATTTTTCAAGAATTTCTAGTTCTCTCATACCTTCCTCCCTCTAAATGGTATCTAGGCTTGTTATTAAACAGCATTTAAAAATCATAGAGTTTGCATTAAAAAATCATAGTAAACCCTACAGTTCTTTTTTCTTTAGCCATTCTTTGACATAGTGAATGCAGTACAGTTGGGACTTCAGTTCTCTGGCAATGAGAGCATCTTTCATCTTCCCTCCCATCTGCCCTGTCTCACCTTCCACCTTTACAGGCACTATGTAATTATCATGTCCATGGACTATTTTTCTTTTCACCATCAGCTTTGACAAGAAGATGGACTCTCCTGCTACAGAGGACATGTCATTGTTCATGAAGCACTTGCCCAACAGGAACTTAAATATTAATTGTGAAAAAAACAGCATGGGGTAAGGATCTTTGATGAACTAAAATTACTGTTGTGCCATGATGTGAAGGGCCTTTAATTTTGCCATCTGGATCTAATTGACAGAGAATAACTAAGATTGTAGCTTGGAGGATTGGTGAACTTTGCATGTGGACAATTAACTAGAAAAAGAAAAAGCTAGTTTGGAAAATTGTGAGGATTTCTGAAAATGAGGTGTCTGAATACCTTCAGATTATATAGCCATTTTTCCATCAACAAGACACATTTCTTGCACTGAACAGTAGCTTGGCCTGCAATTGAGATTTGAGTTAGGGCATATGAACCTAAATTAAGATTTCAGCATTCTCTAGAATTCATGTCCCATATCACATGATCTCTGTGTTTTCCTTGTCCCCCTGCCATTTCCCTAATACTTTCTATTACAACAAAGATATCATTTTGCAAGATATTGACAGAGGATGTAAATGTCACATCCAAGTGATTTAGTAGATACTCATCTCTGACAGAAAATGATGGAAAATAAAAACAATCATGAGTGTTTATATTTTAATTTGAAATTAATTGATTATGGATTTATTCACAAGATCAGTTTTTACTTTTTAAAAAAGCTCAAAGGAAAACTGAATTGAATTGAACCAATAGATGTTTTAAAAACTGTCAATTCATTAGAAAAATATTAAGAAGAGGTTGTAACCTTCTATTATCAAGTAATAATCTGATTACCAATTATATTTTTTACCTTATCTTTTTTCTTTCAAATTATCTTGATTGAATAAATATACGAGTTAAGACTTCTGTGTCTGAAATTACTTTTATTTAAATTTGTTTTATCTCAAGATCAATGAAAAAATTATTTTTCTTGTATATAGAAATGACTTTTTGAAAATTAATTATTGATATTTTTTACCATTACATTGAAAAAGTAATGTTTAAAGTCTGAATTTCTTTTTTGAACCTCAGGAGGTTAAACATGAATGGTCCATCTGGGGAAATACTACAATGGATAGTTTTTTTAACATTTCGAATTAGATGCATTGGATATTATAATTTTAGTTCTAACAAGTACCTTAGACATCACCTATCTCCCCTCTTCATAAAGATAAAGGAACTGAATCCAGATTGTTCTATAACTTCATTAGTTGGTATCACATGTACCTCCAGAGTGTATTCTCCTGACATCAGTCTAAAATACTCAACCCACTGCAAGGAATTAGGCAGATTACAGGCGCAATCCTGATGAAGTACTTAAAGATCCAAGATCAAGATCAAGGACACTTTATGGATAAAAATAATTATAGGCAACCATATAAAGAGTCAGTTTGGAGTCTTCAAGAATCTGCTGATATTGACATTACAAAGATTTAAAAAAAAAGCAACCCATTCTAGAGAAAAATATTGCTGCTCTTTATTTTAAATAGCAGTTAAAACAACTTGTTTTAGTATTTCTTATGTAGTCTTACAATATATGAGTGAGCAAAATTTGGTTTGTCAAATATCTTAACAGCTAAATAAAGTCTTTACTTCTTATCCATCTCTTTTGGCATCCCATAACATTGTTTATTATACACATTAGTAAAAGATACATTTTGGTGCTATATTATATAATCTCTGCATTTCCATTCAACTCTCAAGATGGTGTTAGAATTGATTTTTAGAAGGAAAATAAGGTTTGGCAGAACTATATGATATTGCTGTTGTCTCTGTTTCTAGTGAGGATAGTGATTTACATGTGTTGAAAATTGTCATTTTGAAAATAATGGAAGGTTTTAAAAATATATACAGATTGTCTAAGAATTATGCCAAAACTTACTTCCCTGCCATCATTCAAGATATGCAAATCAAACACTTTCACAAAGTCACTTTATTTTGGACAGCTAAAACACCAGAGGTTGCTGAAATTTTCTCCCTGGGTCAGTATGTTCAAAATGTACATGCCAATATCCCTATATCTTCATCACAAATAGTTAAGTAGAATAATGCATATCTTGGAAAATGAGGTGCTGTCCTGTCCATGGAATATGCTTCCAACCCCTTGAAAAGCCATTCAATGAAGGCACTCTATGGGGCAGACAAGCTACTGAATGTTTTCCAATCTTATTTTTGCTAAGTAAAGACACAATCAGTATATTTTCTCTGAGTCATATACTGCTCCCCAAGTGTCTTCTGTACACTGCTATTAACCAGTAATAAGATATTTCATACACTGATATCAGGCTTCTATTTCTCTTCATGCCTGCCAAAACATTCACTTTTAATAATACCCTAAAACAGGACTTTCCTGTCCTTTCTCTTATATGAATGTATTTTTGTTCCTGAGTTTTATTAACATCACTAGTACTGTATCCTAGGTAAAATATTAATTACTTGGCTGTGATTCACAGAAATGCAGCAGTAACTAAGTTACTGAGGGAATATAGCAAACAATCCATCATGGTTATATCACAGCTAAAATTCTTTAAAAGATGAAATAAAGAAACACTCTTTCTATCTACTAACATCCCCATATATCAGAAAAACCATCACAAACCCATTGTAGAAGTGGCTGGTAAGCAAAAGAGCATCAACAGGCAATAACCAATGCCTACTTAGGGCTGATCAATGAGCCTGGCTTTATTGTGGTGCCAGCTCTTTAGTAAATATCTTTGTTCGTCATTAATTACATTTGGGTTAGCTATATTTCGATGAACATTCAATAACTGATAGATGCTAAAGGAGATTCAAAACCTCAGTTCTAATTAAAGTTGTAATTGTCATGTATAGTTTTTGAAGTCTGGAGGAGTTTCTTTGTTTTTATGCTGTGACCAAGACCATGTTTCGTTTTCTAGCTTCTTTTCCAGAAATCCATAATTTTCAAATACCATTATACAGGAAAAATTTATGAAAGCATAATAGATCATTAATAATGATAATTTTTTAACTAAAGATTTTGAATAATCCAACTTGGTTCACCTGAGTGCCAAATTAGAAATGTAATAGTGATAGTAATAACCATAATAACAATAAAATTGGAGAATATTAGAAGAAACAGTAATTGGATCTCTGTGACTTAGCTAGCATCTCTCTCCCTTACTATTTATTTTTCTCTTTTCCTATCCCTCTTTCCAACACTTCACCCTAGACTCCAGCCCCTATTTGATTATGGCCTCAGTGAAACTTACTGTCAGCTTTTCTCAAATTGACTCATTTTGCAAATATTTCAGTGCCACTTATTTTTTAAAATAAATTTTCTCCATTCACTGATGCAGATAAAAAAGTGTGAGATTATGGAAACCTAAAAGTAATGGGTTTGAGGAAAACTTCATATAGATTTATTGCTTTTTTAAGGTTATGGAAATATTGTCCTTAAATGGGTCAAGATATCAGCTAGCCAGAAAATGATTGAGTCCAATAGCATATTTAATCACGTATAAAGAAAGACATAATACATTGAGGCACTCAGAATCTAGTGTCATCCTGAAACATCTAGAATTCATTTTTGAATGCATCAGGAACATTATATCATACTTGCATTAAGTCAAGATGGACACCAATACTGTCATCACTAATAGCAATTAAGGGCAGTAGGAAACATTGCATTCATCCTTTCAACTCATTTTCATTGCACTTGTTCTGAAGCGTTCAGTTTAAGTCACTGTTTATATTAAAAATTGTTTGATTTTTATTGTATACACTTTTCATGTGCTAGCTTTTTTAATTGAGACTTTTGACATGATTGTATATTTATATTTAGTTATAAGAAATAGTGCAGAGAGATCCCATGTGCCTTTTACCAAGTTTCCCCAATGTCAACAATGAGATTACAGACAATCAGCCAATATTATTAAGGTTTTCCTTCATTTAAATGCGTATATGTGTGTGCATTCATATATAATAAGTTTTATACATTTTAAACACATGTATAGTGTTTTATGTACTCATCACCAGTGTTAAGGTATTGAAACAGTTTCAGCATTACAAAAATCACTCCTGTTGTCCCTTTACAACCACGCCCTCTACTCTCCCTTATCACACTCCTTGTTTTTATCTCTTGGGAACCTCCAATTTGTCCTCCATTTCTAGAGTTTGTCACATCAAATGTATTATATAAATGGAACCATGTGACATATAACTATTGGAGATTGGCTTTTTTCATGTGTCACTTTTAATAAATGACAAATAAAAGTCATTTTCATTACATCATGCAAAATAAATAGTAACAATAGCATAAAACTGCTGAAAGTTAATGCTACACTAAAATTGGCTTGTTATGGGTTTGTTCTATCTTTTCTCTTTGTGCATTAGCCACACATATATACTTTATGGCTTTATCTTATTATTGGCTTTTTTATGCAGAATAATGTCTTAGAGGTTCATTCAATTCATTGCATGATCAATAATAAATAGAGAAAATGTGGTGCATTTGGTTTTTAATACAAGGTAAATGGAAACTTTCTGTTTTGTTTCATATGTAAAGATTGCACTATGATTTAAAACAAAGTCACAGAATAAAATACAAAGATCAAATATGACCACATATTTAGTGAATACATAACATGCTAAAAAGAACTGCAAAATTTAGACATATTTATTTGAAATTGGGTTTGCTCATAGTTTACCTGCTGATGTTATTTATTTAATTTTATAAAACTCATGTTTTTAGGTCAGATAATATTAACTCACTTAGGTTTATTGAGAAATTATATAAAGACATATAGAAAGCTATCAGCATAATACTGGCCTAAGACAGACATTCTGAGTATGGTAAATATTAAAGATTTGATCATTATAATTTTAAAATGGAAATATGTTAACAAAACAGTGTTGGAAATGAGGGAATAACCTGGAAAATATGAGGTTCATCCAGAAAAAGTCCAGCCACTGTTAGTATAACAAGAACAGCTTGTGTGGTAACAATGTAACCTGGCAGCCAAGGAGAGTGGACTGGAATGTGCATGCATGAACAATGATGCCTTCACTGTGCTAGTCAGTGGGGGCAGTAAATTTCATTGAGTGAGCATGTGTACTGTTTGGCCATCACATTCAAAATGACTGAACAAGTAGACAAATAATCTGCATTTAATTTTGCATTAAGCTTAAACAGTCCTCTGTAGGAACTATTTGGATGATTTTGAAGGCTTTTGGGAATGGTGCAATAGGTGAAGAGCAAATAAAAGTGTTGCACAAATGCTTCAAAGATGTTTGAGAATCTGTCGCAAGTGATCCATGTTCTGGAAGGCCTGCAACTAGCAGAACATCTGAGAAGATTGAATGTGTACAGGCTGCAATCAGCAAAGATTGGTTACTGACAGTGCGAAACTTAGAAACTGATATGGGGATTCAAAAACTAATGTGTCAGATTTTGATGCAGGATCTTGCTATGAAATATGTCATTGCAAAACTTGTTCTGTTGCTTCTGCTCATCGTTTTTCAGATGGTAATGACTTGATTCAAACCACTATTAGTGAACCAGATTTCCTCAAGAAGGTCATAACCGGAGATGAATCCAGCATCTACAGCAAAGACCCAGAAACAAAGGCCCAGTAGTCCCAATGGAAGTCACCTGGTTCTCCATGCCCAAAGATCAAGGCCATGAAAACTGTTTTTTTTTTTTTTTCTGATTGGGAAGGTGTCCATCATGCCCCTTCAGTCTAAACAATCAATAAAGAGTACTACCTCAATGTTCTTCATTGGATGAAAGATGTGATATGACCAAAATGGCCACAGCTATGGGCAATTGGAGATTGGCAACTTCATCATGACAACATGCCTGCTCATGCATCATGTCTCATGCAGATTTTGGGGGGGAAACATCAAATCACCAGGTGACTCAGCCCCACCACAGTCCAGATTTGGTGCCTTATATCTTGTGGCTTTTCCCAAAACTAAAATCACCTCTGAAAGGGAAGACATTTCACACTATCAGTGAGATTCAGGAAAATACAATGGGGCAACTGATGGTGGTTTCAACAAAGGATTTTTTCAGTTTTTTGAACAGTGGAAGAGACACTGAGAGACCTGTGTGAGGTCCCAAGATGTGTATTTTGAAGGGTACTGAAGTGTCATTGTTTTAGGTACAATGTTTATTGTATCTTGTGCCTTCTTCAACAAATTTCTCTATTTTTCATCTTGTTTGGCTAAATACTTTCAATATAGTCCATTAGAGAATTTCCATGGAGATAGCAATGGTGGTAGTGATATAAAAATACAGATAATGTTCAAACTTCATTTTAACATAATAGTTAACTTTTTCATCAAAATGCTTTACAATACCTTTCAATATGCACAAAAAGGCCTACATTATTGATTTCAATAAAGCAAGCAAAAATAAGTTATTGCTCATTGGCATCAACATTACTTTGTGGGTAAGAATGTAATATGATGCAGAGCCTTAAAAATATGAAAACAGTGTGGCAGTCCCTTAAAAATTTAAACATAAAGTTTCCATGTGACTCAACAATTACTTATTTGTATAGCCAAGAAATTTCAAAATATATGACAACCCAAAAACTTGTATATAAATGTTTATAGCATCATCATTCATTATAGGTAATAGTGGAAACACCCCAATTAATTGTCCATTAATTGATGAATGGGTGAGCAGATATGATATATACAGGAAATGGAATAGTATTTAGCTATAAAAAAGGGTTTAAGAAGAATAACTGCTACTGGGATGATGAAAATATTGTGCAATGACATGATGGCTATGCTTGTACAACTGTCTGAATATACTAATTACCACTGAATCGTTCACTTTTAATACACGATTTTATTGTATGTATACTATATATTAAGTAGGCTTATAGAAAAATGGCAATTGTAATTTGTTAGAATGACTAATATCAAAACGACAAGAAATAACAACTATTGGCAAGAATGTGGAGGAAAACGAAATCTTGTGCCCTGTTGGTGGGAGCATAAGTTGGTACAATTACTATGGAAATGAGTATGGAGGTTCCTTAAAAAATTAGAATAGCCATGTGATTCAAAATTTTTACTAGTGGATATTTACCAAAAGAAAACAAAAACGTAGTGTCAACAGTAAAAATAAAGTAAAAGGAAAAATATATGCACCCACATATTTATTGTAGCATTATTTACAAAAATCAAGGCATAGAAACCACCTACATTCACTGACAGAGAAATGTATAAAGAAATGGTGAATATATAGCTATGAAATATTATTCAGTGATAATATTTCACTGAATGAATACCACCTGCGACAACATGGATAGACCATGAGATCATTATGCTAAATGAAATAAGTCACACAAGGAAAGACAAATATCACTGGACCACACTTACATGTAGAATTTTTTTTAAAAAGATAGAGCTTATAGATATAGAGAACAGACCAGTGGTTGCCAGGGGCAGAAGGTGGGGAAGGGTAATCAAAATAGGTGAGATGGATCAAAATATACAAATTTTAGTTATAAAATAAGTCATGAGTTTTTTCTTTTTTTTATTTCCTTTTTTTCTTGCTCTCACCCACTACCTCTCCTGACCCAGAGCTGTCAGCCTTTTCTCTGTGAGTCTATCTCTATTTTGCTAATTAGTTAAAAAGAAAAAAAAGAAAGAAAGAATTCATGCACATGGACAACAGTGGGGTGATTTCATGGGGGAGGTGGTAGGAAGAGTGGGAAGAGGGTGTGGGGGAATAAATGGTAATGGGAAAAATATGATAAATTCGCAAGTGTGGCGTAAAAATAATAAAATAAGATTAAATAAAATAAAATAGGTAAGTCATGGGGATGTAATATATAGCATGATGATTATGGTAAATAATACTGTATTTCATACTTGAAAGTTGCTAAGAAAGTAAATCTTAAAAGTTCTCATTACATGTAAAAAATTTGTAACTGTATAGTGATGGGTGTTAACTAGGCATTTTGTGGTGATCATTTTACACTATATACAAATATTGTAACATTATGTCATACATTTGAAACTGACATAATATCATATGTCAGTTATACCTCAATAAAAAAGAATCCTGAAAAAACAAAAGACAAATGTGAAAGTAGCTTGACATTTATCTAAATAAACTTGCATAATCTCAAGACATAGTAATTATTTTTCTTCAACTGGATCTACTATTTTATCTTATTATACCTATTATATTTATTTGTAAAATTATTTTCTATAAGTTGACCTTAACTGGATTCTTTTTCTCCAATTAGCCAATGTTTTTTCAACTTTCTTTCCACATTGTTATGTTATTTTTTCCTAAATTTCAAGTTCAAATATAGGCCAGGGGGTCTTTCACTTTTATTTATCATATTTCAGTATCTATCTATGAAGATTTACGTTAGTTCCATATTGGTTTAAATATTTCAGTTTTCCATGTGATAAGAGATGGCATTTTTAAAATTTATCTCAACCAATCTTAAAACTCATTCCACATGGAATCACACTTATGATGTACTGGGAATTTTGGTAGATGCAGTTAAAATATTGAGCAAAAATATTTAGAAAAAACTGAAGTCACTGCAGGAAGTGTTAACTTCTGCTTCTTATGGGCCCATAGGTACCCTCGCCTGAATCCCAGGGACAAGCTGCCCCTGCACCCTCAGTGTTTTCGCCTGTGTTTTCAAACACCCTCAGAGTTACAAACTGAGGCTTAAAGGGCAGTGGGGTGGGACTTGTCTTTGTCTTGTTTCTGATGTTGTGTGATCATTATATGCCCAGTAGTAAGCACTTAAATAATTTTCATCAAGTGAAGATGATTCCTTCATTTTATAATTTTTTACCTTTATAGTTAAGGGAAAGCTTTTTTTCTTCTTTTTGGAATTAGCATTGAGGTATTTTGTGTGAATTGCTGAACTTTATTTTAACATTGGCAGACATCACAAGACATAGGATCCCAGGAGATAAATCATGAGCTTTGGTGGTCTGAAAAGGAAAACTCTTTCTCTACTCCAGCCATTATTTGCCAAGGAGGGCACTAGTGGATGAAAGTAACTAACTCCAATCCCAAGTCATTCACTAGTGCATAATGAAAGCAGTTGAGACTCTGCAATGATTTGGAGATTTCAAATTTACTTAACACCACTGAAGAACTTTGATATCTGGACTGTAAATCAGTAAGTGCTCAGAAGAGTTTTGTTTATGAGTTACAAAGAAATAAAGGGAATTAAAACCAAGCTACATTATTTCATTTTTTTTTAACGATAACATTTGGCTTTATCTGTTTTTCTCTTACTCATTTCTTGATCCTTTGGATTTACTTTCTTATATTGGTATAATCCTGATTCATTTTGTAGATTCAAAAATGTTGTCTTTTGTCAAATATGATGTATATACATTTTCACATTTTAATATACTTTGTGTCCACAGAAAATAATTGTGCTCAAGCAGCAGAGAATGAGTTTGACATCACTAAAGGACATTATTTGTCATTGGAAGAATAACTACAATTTCATATCTCCTTGCAAAGTAACAGGGATGTGTTTAATTAAACCTAAGGAAGTAAGATATCCAGAAATTTGAAGCTCTCCTTTGTTTTGCTTGAGGTTGGGTGGCATGTAGCACCACAAGCAAAGGAGTTGATGTCAGGTTAAAATGTTGAATAGCTAAGACTGGATGAAAACAATTCAAACCGAAGAGGAGCTGGCATGATGGGTTTATGCATCAAACAAGACTATCCTTCAGGTGTTAAACACCAATTTGTCAGGAATTCTTTGTTGGCATTGAACAAAAGACAATAATATGACACTATTTTAAGGGATGCTTCACCACTGATGCTATTTTTTTATTATTTTAATTTTTATATTTTCATTTTTAATCCAAGTTTATAAGAAAGAACAGTTCAATTAACTCATATACTGTTTCCCTACATTCACTAATTAACATTTTGTGCATTTGCTTTATGTCTCTCTCACTCTTTATGCATATTATATTCATATAAACAATAAAATAACTACTTGTATCAGCAATGCTATTGGTGGCACACAGCATGATATTGTGTTAGAAAATATGACATTGACAATTCTGAGTCAAAAAGTGATTCGGAAGACTTGAATTCTGATTATGAAGTTAACATGTAACTTAAGCTTATTCTACTTTTTTTGTATGCACAAGAGTGATGATATGAGAATTGAAATCTAAGTTCAAAGAGTTCTCTTTAAATATAAAATATTCTGTGATAAAAATACAGACTTAGAAACCTATTTGTGATTTATGATCTCAAATAACTTTTGCTATAAGTACACACTTTTCATTATAGGAAATAAAATAAGTGGACCCAAATCTAGTCTTAGGGGAGGAGTCAGGGAAAACTTAGCTATGGAAGTGACAATTGAGATGGCAGCAGAAAAATAAATGAGAGTTAAAGAGATAAAGGTGAGAAAGCATTCTGGGGAAAGAGAACAGAATATGAAAGGTCTTAAGAAGAAAGAGTTATCATAATATCAAAATTAAACTTAAAAAATTTTAAACTAAAAAACAAAACAAAACGAAACTTGACAGTAGAGATTGGGGACGAAGTTTCATGAGGTAAAGGCAGAAGGCTTATCAGAGACTAGATCATGCTGTCCTGGAAAGCTGTGTTTAGAATTTATTTTTTATTCCATAAATAAAGAACTTTTATGTGAGGTATTATACAATTAAACTTTGGTTTTTAATAGATCACTATAAAGAAGAGAAGAGGGTAGATAAGAAAGGATATAGTTGGAACTCTTTGAAGGCTACTAGAGGTCTTCTATGAGGGGATTAGGAAATCGATGATAAAAGCTGAAATCAGGGGATTGGTAAAAAAATGTGACAAGAAATGAACATGCTGGAGAGGTAAAAAGAAAGAAAATCAACACAAAGTGCTGGTAAGGACAATGAGATGGAAGGCGGTCTGAACGGACTCAAAATTTTTTGCTTTGATCATTGAGAAAAGCAGCACTATAGAAAGTTCATACCTGATAAAAAAAATTAATTGATCTGAGATTTATCAAAGTTGAAGTGTTTTGGACTCTATACAAGTATCAAACAAACACCTGGATAAACATTCAAATTGAGGCCTTGCATAGTGATAGAAATTGTGGAATATAGTTTAGGTTTGTGTACTAAATTTGAAGATGTTTATAATTTATAATGCAGCAATTGCATTGGAAATCTTTGTGGACTGAAATATTGTACAGAACAATTCATAGAAGCATAGTTTATAATAGCAAAATACTGGAAATGACTTAAATGGCCATGCACAAAACTGTGGTACATTCATTAAATGCATAGTATTAGGCAATTAAAATAAATTAACTATAGCCACCACACTCTACATCTATAGCTAAGTTTCTTTATTGATTAGTGAGCATGTGCATATTCATTTTTAATGATACATTAAATTGTTCATTCATGTTTGCATAATTTTATGTATACTATATTTTATATTTAAACATATATGTTAATTATGTGTGCATATATACATACAAAATAAATTAATTCACACATAAATGAAAATATATGCATATTTATATAAAATAAGAATGAAACTAAGAAATATCCAAGAACTACATAAATTGAAATTTTAAATTCTTCTTATTGGAACAAAATATGAGAAATACTTAATTGTAATGTTAAATGGGAAGAATCTGACCATCATAAAATAATTCCTCCTTTTGTTAACTTATAAATTTAACAATATCCTGATAAAATATTAATAGATTTAGTTATATTATTTGATTTTAAATTTTATATGGCAATAAATAAATAATTAAATATACCTAGGGAGACTCTTCAGGGAAAACAAAGAAGAGAGAATGGTCATAAAAATAGCAGAAATTGAAACATATTATATAGACTAAGAACATAAAATTTTATGATTTTGGTGTAAGAATGGAAAACAAGAACAATAGAACATATTAATAATCCATAGATAGACAAATAAATACAGTAATTTAACATTAGTTGGCATAGCAAATGAATGTGTTGGAAGTTTAAAGAGTTGGATAATTCCATGAATAGTGCTGCTTTCACCAAAGGCAAATGCAAATGTTAAAAAGTAAATAAAACCATCAAGGTACTAAATGTGTGAGAGAATTACTATAAGCATTTGGAGTAAAGAAGGCTCTCTTCCTGAGATTCAATTGAGAAGTAATGGAATAAAGATTGATAAATATAATCACTTACAAATTTAAAAATTATTTATGGGGAAAACCATCAAAAGCAAAATCAAAAGACAAGTGACAAATTGAAAAAACCTATTTTGGTCTGATATAAACTTCAAAAGGCCAATGTCCCTAAATATGTACAGTTACTCTTAATATATAAAAATCAGTCACCTGTGAGTATAAGTAGTAAATGTTGCAAGTTCCTAAAAAAAAAAAAAAACAACTCATAGGTATTGGAAAAGATGCAAATTTATTCAGAAGAATACCATGCATTAAAATGACATTAATACAAAAATTTCCCCAATGTATTAACAAAAATCTAAAAGCTTAATAACACAATGTCCTAAAGCAGACAGTTGTCTACATTATGCCCTAGTGAAAAGCAGTTTGGAAAATCTATCAAAATTAGGATGAATGTGAAAGGTGTTGAATATTCCACCTCAAGAATAGGACCTGGGACTTGAGGATATGCAACCAAAAATATGCCACTTTGGTATATTGATTATTTTGAGCAGTAGGATCTTGCAAAACAGCAAATATAAAGAGATTGTTTCTCTGAATTCCTTTTATCTGCCTAAATGCAGGTCCTCCAAAAGGGACTGAATCATCATCAATTAATTTTGGGAAGTTTCTCAACCAGGGAAGATTGACTTCTGTCACAAGAGAGAAACCAGAAGTGGGTTGATCCCACACCCAGACACACTTTGTCAGAAACTGTCATACTTCCCATCTGTTCTAAAGGCCCATTCATCTTTTCTAAAAATCACTTATGCTCCCCTAGAGACCTGTGCTTTCCTCCTCTTTACTGATTAAAATGGGAAATACATTTTTATTTCTATCTCTCCCTCTGTATAACCCTTTTTCAATCTCTCCTTCCTCTCCATCCTTCTTTTATTTTTTAAATTTATTTCTCAAAGGACTATTTAGTTGTAAACCGTAACATATGCAGCCCTGCTAAACCTAGTTCCACCACATTGTAGTTTGGGAAGTTAAATCTTAGATTTGCCACCAAGTTATCTGTTATTCATATGTATTATTCTTCTATGATGTGTTATAATTTCCTCTCAATATCTATAGATGTTTTAGTGGAAGTTTAAGAGAAACAAACTTTAGGAGAAGCAAAAGTTGGTGTATTCTAAAAGATATAATTTTGAAATTTGAATTATTTGATTTGATATTTTAAATTCTATTTTATTTTTTTAAGATTTTTTTTTATTTATTTTTAGAGTGGAAAGGAGGGAGGAAGAGAGGGAGAGAAATGTCAATATGTAGTTGCATCTCAAGCACTCTCCACTGGGGACCTAACCTGCAACCCAGGCATGTGCCCTGAGTGGGACTTGAACCAGCAACCCTTTATTCATAGGTCAGCACTCAACCCACTGAGCCACACCTACCAGGGCGATATTTTAAAGTTTAAATGGATCATCCAAAACAGCTATGTTCTTCTTTGAGATGAGTAGTAATAATACATATTTCACTTGCAAAGTATATTGATGACAATTATGTTTTAGCATATTGTTCTACTTTCTATTCCTCTAACAATTGAATTGTAAAGAAATGCTGGTCTATTTGAATAAAAATTTTAAAAACCTTAATGTTTTGTGTTTTTCAAATATTGAAAACTGAAGCCAGGCTGTTTTAAAAATCATAGCCTAAGAATTTATAAATTATATTTTATTCCATCATCATTTGGCCTTATACATACACATGCACACACACATAAAAACACTGTCACACACAGAGCTGGAGTAAGACTCACAGAGATCCCTATAACATGAACAAAAACAGTGAGATAGTTTCAACATTGCAATATCACTGACAATGATTTTAAAACAACATTATGTGCATTCTACTATTTTATTGAAAATTTTAAGACTGTAAGCCTTTAAAATGATTGATTTGTGGTTCTTCTGAAATTAAGCTATCTAATATCATTGTATATTTAATGTGTTATTGATTTCCATCAGAAAGATTTAAAGGAATATGATAGACCCAAGAAATGGATGAGAAACTAAATTTGTTTACCACTTTATCGCATAAGAGGGTTTTAAAATATTTTTCTCATAATTTCTTAACTGTATGTATTTTATTTTATATAGATACTTTGATTATTGTGATTCTTACAATACTGTTGAACATTGCTCATACAAAATATATAAAGAAAAATATGTGTGTTTAGAAAGACAAAGAAGAAAAAGGCTGTGTTGCCTAAAAGATTAGCATTATTTTATATATTACTGATGACAATACTACGTGATTGCACTTTTCCTTGACCACGTTCATTTTCATTATAGATTTCAAGTCTATATAAAGATAATTTTCCTCTGTAAAAACTTCATAATTCAGTCACCCATGAATCCACTTATATAATCGTTCATTCTACCTTCAAAGCTGTATTGTTGTATACCTTCCATGATTAGTTATCTGGGACACACATAAGAAAATTGCAACCTACAATTCAAATGTTTGTGGTGTGTGAGTTGAATCTGGGAGTCTGGGTGTTACAGAACAAAACAAGCAGGGCCCAGGACGATAATATCATTACTGAAAGAAACTCAGGTCCGTCTTGTCCGCCGCCTTAAAGGAAAGATATCTCTCAATGCCAGAGATTTGTGAAAAGGAAAGGAAACATTTATTTAGTGCTATACAAACTTAAGGTGGTGACCTAATGTCTTTACCAAAATCCCAAAGTCCCTTAAAACACCCACAAACATACACAGTCCTTTCTTCCCCCTTTTCCCTGGTTGGGGTACTGTATCTCAGGAAAGGAAATAGAAGTCCAGGCTCAGGCAGTCCCTGGTTCTTCCCGGTAATCCGTGCTCGGCTGGTAGGCCTCTCTCGGTTCTCTGCACCATCAGCTGTGTCGCTGGAATCTCTGCTAAAGCCGGGTGGTGGTTCCCCCTACTACTGCTGCAGGGGTCCCCAGTCTGGCAAAGCTGCATGGTCCTCTCTCACCAGGGCCACGGGAGTCCTTACCCAGCCAAAACCACGTGGTTCTCTCTCACAGGGCTGTGGGAGCCCTCTACTCTGCCAAAAGCCGCATAGTTCTCTCCTCAATGGCTGCCGTGTCTGGGTTTAAATCCCCACACCAATCTTCCTCTGCAGCCCCACTTCAGACTCCTCCCACACTTGGCCACACCTGCCCTCAATCTGCCATCCTTTCCAGCTTTTCTGGTCACCAACGTGGGTCTGGGCAGGTGTGGCCCCATGTCATGGAGCCAATCATCTCCAAGCTCTCACGCAGGCGCTGTAACTCGGGAGACCTTCCCCTCCCCCCACACCAGTTACATCTTGGTGGGGAAATTACTTCCATCCCCCTGGCTCAGAGCATGGCCATAGCTATTTAACATATCTATGTAGCCAGTCAAAGATTATAGATATGTTAAATGACCACACCCCAGAGGTTAGCTGCGGAACTGTTGCTATGCAAAACAGCTCTCAATGGGCCTGCTCCATTTGTCCCTTTCCCCCACCCACACCTGGGGGGGTGGGTAGGACATCCTAGTATTTTCTGAACACCTTGAGTTCTGGACCCCATTTTAAATGTCCATTTGGGGTCCCCCCTCTTGGCTGCACTCTGTAACATGGGGGTACCGTAGGGGCCAGGATTTTAGCATAGGACCTGTTCATAAATCTTTATTCACCTTCTCATCCAATGTCCTCTGCATTTCATGTACACTTAGGCTGAGAACAAAAAGTGAAAAGGAGATGGCTACTGAGAATTGGGAGGGAATTTCAGGTAGAGGGAAAGCTGGTTTAAAGACATTGTGAAAGAGTTTAGAGTTTTTGACAATCTCAAAGAAGACGAAGAAGCAACCTTAAGAATAATCAGTGCCTGGTTGTAGCGTGCATCACCCGGCTGTGGACACGCTTAAACACACTGCGGATGGCTCGTTGAAACATGAAAAATAATCATGCACAGAAAACATTTTCTGTAGGGAAGTAAGGAAAGGAGTGGCCACTCTCCAAGTCGGTGAGCGCCTGGCTAACCCCTTCATGGGGAGAGCCCCGTTTTCCTGTCCCAGTGGGTTTTATTCTTGAATACCAATACAGTTTGCAAATCACAAGTAGTTAGCTTTTGAAAGGTGCTAGCAGATTTCCTACTGGGATGCTAAGCCAGAGATTTGGGGATTTTACCATTTAAAAAGACTACAGAACTTAAAGCTTAGATTTGTTTTCTGCCCGTGACTTCATATTCTAATTAAAGAGCATCCTCCAGCAAGCAGATCTCACAGGGTCTTTCATATTCTATGTCTTAGGCCTGATTACCCCGGAGGTCCACCATCTCCAGTCTGAACTGCCCCCTTAGGCTGTTTGCTAAGCCCTGAGAAAGGCTGGGACAGAGGCAGCAAGGAGACTTGGATTTCTCACATCTGAGTACAAAGACTCAGGCTAGGGGGCAGGGGTTGATGATCACCCCTTCCTTTCCAAAGCCCCTTCATTTATTTCCACAGTCTCGTGAGTCTTATTCCACAGGTCTAATGAGACCAGAACCTGGCTTAGGTCGCTCCTCCTCCCTGAGGAGTCTTACCCATCATTGGTAACTGATCTAGCATTTAAAGGCCAGGCACAGAACAGGTAGCATTCTTGCAAGGGGAATAAGTTTTGTCTCCTTAGTGGCTCCTGATCTGGAGGTCTCTCACTCAGCCTAAGTCACAAGGGGTCATAGCTTCCTGACACCAGGCAGGGCAGTCCTCAACATCTGGTCATGTGTAACCTTTGGGGCCATTTTAGGAGTTAGGTCCTCAGTCTGGGAAGATACTGAAATATTTTAAGGGGCAGTGGTGAAGAGGAAAGAAAATAGGACCCATCCTTTTGTCGAATTATTCATAGACAAAGTTGCAAATTCCATAAATGTGTTTAACTTTCAGAAAGTAGTAATGTTGATCCATCTTAGTAATGAAATATGACATTAAAGATGGTTTCAAATTGAGAAATAGTTATAATATATATTCAAGGTTGAATTAGAAAACAAAATACCTATATATTATATTGTCACCAAGTAACATTTAAGAAAAAAATGAAGAAAACACTAATTTTGATGTTATATATAACACTGTATTTTGGACTAAATGGGTATATTCTAAAAATTGGCAGAATGAGTGAATTAATTAAACAATGGACGTGAGACCATCTATTTATTGAACTAAATTAATGTTTAAATGTGCATAAGAGTGTGTGTGTGTGTGTAGATAACAAGAAACATTCCAAAACCTAACAATAATAGTTTTTATATATAGATTTTATTTATTTTTAAAGATTTCTACTGCACATGTTATTTTAGGTACATAGAATAAACTCTATTTTTAATTATGTATTAAATATGTTTTGTACTTATTTTCTAAAATGTAGTATGACTTTATAATCAGTATTAGTAATAGCCATGATTGCTATCATTCTTATGCCCTAAATTACTATTTAATTTCATTAAATTGTTTTTTTTCAGATTTTAAGCAAAAATTTATGCTCTGTAATTTTTAAAAAGATTTTATTTACTTATTTTTAGAGAGAGTGGAAGGGAAGGTAAAAGAAAGGAAGTGAAACATCAATGTGTGGTTGCCTCTCATGCCCCACTGTTGGGGACCTGGCCTGCAACCCAGGCATGTGCCCTGACTGGAAATCAAACCAGCAATCCTTTGGATCTCAGGCCAGTGCTCAGTCCACTGAGCTACACCAGCCAGGGCTATGCTCTGTAATTTGATATATAATTGGGTGAATTCACTACTTAATTGTGTATACTTTGCTGAAACAACATAAATATTAATAGATTTTATTAAAAGGATTCATGCATTAGTACTGACTGATTTTCCTAAACAAATTTGAAAACTATTTTCAAGATGCTAAGCAAAAATGACTTCCTTGATAAATAAGTTTTTAAGATTCTGTGCTAATTAAAGTTGAAAATTGTGTGTGAGTGCCTATGTGTTGTAGTGGCTCTCCAGAGACATGCAATAGAAGATGAATAGTGTGAAATATTTTTCCTCAATTATTTCAATATTTTAGCTAATCAGAATAGATTTTATAATGTCCTCCAAGTAGTAATCTAAGGAATACACTTTGAGAACTGTGTTCTTCTGGCTTAAGATGTAAGTAAGGCAACATGGTACAATGATATCCTCATTGGAATGCAATTTAGAGGAAATCAGTTCTAGTTCTGACACTTAAAAATGTTTAGCTTCATGAACAAGAATATTTAAATATCTAGTCTTAGGTTTACTTACCTGTAACAATAAATATCTAAAAGCCAATCTATTCTGCACAAGTATGCCTTATAAAATAAAGATATTGAAATTCTATAAAAATTGCATTCTAAAGCCTTGCAATTTTAATAGTCATAATATTTTAACATAGTGATAAAATTATATTGAAAATATATTAATGTAGGCAGTTTATATTTCTACTACAGCTATTAAGAATAGAATTAGATGTTGAAAGATTTTTTTTTAAGATTTTATTGATTTTTAGGGAGAGGTGAAGGGAAGGAGAGAGAAACATCAATGTGTAGTTGCCTCTTGACTGCCCCCTACTGGGGACCTGGCCTGCAACCCAGGCATGTGTCCTGACTGAGAATAAAACTGGTGACCCTTTGGTTCACAGGCATGCACTCAACTCACTGAGCCAGGGAGATGTTGAAAGATTTTGATAGTCCCTTCTGAAGCAGAGAATCTGTTTCCCAATATTCCTTTTCCTGAGGGAAGAGAGGTGCTTGGGAGGCACTTTGGAAACTTTTATCCAAGTGTTTTTGGATCAACAAATGACATAAATAAATAAATACACTTAATAGATGAGACAGTGATGTTATCATCTAAACTTTAAAGCTGAAAAACTCAACAATTTATCACAGAGAGAATAAATACATGAACACATTTTTAATTATTTTAAAATGTCATGCCATTATAACTTATAAGTGATTGACCACCAAAGAGCAAATTAGACACTGAAGTTATTAATTCTATTTCTTCAGAAGTTATAACATTCACCTGTGACATGTGCTAAATGTGTGCTACCTACACAGAATCTAACTTAGGGAAAACATATAGAAATCAGCCTCTTGGTTGGTAAAGAAATGACAAAAATAAATGTCTGCTACTCGTTTTCTTAAAAGGAAGTGTAATATCAAACATCATATTTTTAATATATTGACATAGTATAAAATAATCTTGGGACTTATCCCAATCTACTAGAATAAAAAAAAAGGTTTTATAAGTTAATTTGTTCTCTGATTATAATTGGAGGTCACTAACTTGTCAAGCCCTATCTCATGTAGTTAAATATTAATGAAATATTTACTGAGATTAATTAGAAATAAGTGAATTACTGTTATTCAAAGATCCATCATCTAGTATCAATTACTACTAGCATTTTGATACATTAGCTTCTGATCATTTTATATGTGTGCACTTCTGTCCTCAAATATGGATATCCTTTCTGTAGCACATTAGAATACACTGATGAAATTTCCATCTTCTTTGACCATTAACCCCATTCCAAATATTTCTTCATTCCTCTACTACGGCATAGTTGTTATTTTCCCTTTTGGTACAATTTCTGTTACTTACCTGTTCTAGTCGCTTTATCTTTTGTGTGCTTGAAATTTATTTTCACATTTCCAGTAATCAGTGTTCCTTATATATATGATGATATTTATTATTTTCCTCAAGGAATATTATTTATTTAGTTTTGGGGATATAACAGCAGCAATAAAGAGTAGTCTTAAGGAATCCTCTTCACTTTCTTTATATAAGCTTGACTTATTTATAATTCTCTACCAGGTACTTTGCTTTCTAACACCCATCTGATTGACCTACGATTTCGTTGAGACTCTGCAAGTACGCTATAGATTAAATTCTAGACCTATCTACCACTCATAGTGTTCATTAAAACACCAGATATGGTTATATGGTGGGAGGGAATAACGGGAGGAAAGGGAGAAGGGTTTTCAGGAACATGTATAAAAGACACATAGACAAAACCAAAGGGAGGTAGGATTGAGGGTGGGAAGTGGGGATGGCTGGGGTGGGGGGAAGTGGTGAGGGGGAAATATAGACAACTGTACTTGAACAACAATAAAAAATGTGGAAAAAATTAAACACCAGATATGGGAAGTATATATTTTATCTATGAAGATATTTTTATTTTATTTACAATTGTGATTATGTCATTTTATTATTACAGTTGATATTACTATGACTTTATTTTTACATTTAATTATAATTATATTAATCTTATATTTTGAAGGTTCTCATTTAAATGTAAATCATATTTAAATGCTAAACATTTAACATTTTAAATATTTCATAATATAAAGTCAATACATAATCTGTTAGCTTTCTCTATATTTTTGTTAATATCCTTAGAATTTCAATTATTTTTATTTTTTAAATTAAACACATACAAGAACCCTAAATTATTCTAGCTCTTAGATGGTTAGTATACAATTCTATTGTTACTTTAAAATTATCATCACTGAATTCAATCACATTAAAATTAGAACAGGTTTGAAATTTCTTTTATATATTAAGATATTTCAGCTTTCAAGGGATTTTAATGTAGGGACACAAATGTAGTTTTTAACTAATAGTGTTAATGTGGTCAAATTATAAAACCATTCAATTAAACTATTGAATGTTTGTTTGCAAGGTAACCAGAGTAAGGAGAGATTTATTTTGAAATTTCAAAACCTAGTCAACAAAGATATGAGCACACACATTAAAAAGAGTTCACACATGGTTAGAAGGAAAAAATAAAACAACTGGAAGTGACTTCAGAGTTGACTTAACTTGAACTAACACTGGGACTGAGTGTGAAACCATGAAAAACAATAAAAATTGTAATAAAAAAGAATCATACATATATATATGTATATGTATTTGAATAAATAAACTCAATGCAACATTGAACGAACAAAAAAAAAGAGAGAGAGAGAAAGCATGTTGGTCAGAGGTCAAAGAAAGTTGGTAGATGGTGGAAAGGGATAGGGATCCATTAGGAGATCACATGTTACTAAATCTCTGCTTTTATTTTTTCATCTTCACTGAAAAACATATTTGGTTATTACTTCTGACCTTGAGGTCATAGTGTGCCAACTATTTCCATTTGTTCATTTTATATAATTCATTGTGATTGACTATATAATAGGAAAAGGTTAAACTTTCAACTGTGAAGAGTTATAAATGTTTTCTATTCCTTCAAAAAGTTCTAAAAATTTATAAAATGTTAAGGTATGATTAAATTTGATTACACTTGAGATTAAATAAGTGTAAATCTCATATTTAGTATAAAATTAAGATGATGTAGCATCCTGGTGCAAGAATAAATTCACTACGTATTAATGCCAATTATTAGCACTATCTAAAAGTTATCATTTCACTATGTTTTCTACTATTTGTAATTGCACATTTAGAAATAGGAATGCTTATTCAATAGGAATCAGGGATCATTTTTTTCACTAATATTGATTAATTTATTTCCATCACTGAAACCATCTGGGATTTTCAGATCCCTGTTATCATTCTAGAATTCCATATGCTAACACAAACAAAGTTCATAGAGCAAATAGTTGAATAACAAGTTAAATGTTCTCAAAGAATAAAGGTGCTAGACAATTTATGCCTTAGGAAACCCTCTGATTACAACTGATACAAGTCTGAAAAATAACCAGACTTTAATAGACTAATTGTGAAAGATTAGTCCATTTATCAGAGCTTGTTAAACACTGCAGTAGACTGGAACCAATTAAATAAATAACTCTAATTCTATATTATTAACTTCAAAAATCCCTAGTTCCCATCATTGCAGTGCTATGATAGGTAATTTTTTTTCCAAGTGCACTTCTTTTCCCACACAAAGGGATGTGTAATTTGGCACACTTTTAAATGAGTCTAGATATATCACACTAAATCTAGTCAGTTCAATTTGCCTGATTAGCCCTATGTATGAATAAAGTAAAATATGAAATTAAGGTTTGGCTTTTAAGTGAATGTAAAACTGCATGATGATAAACAGGTATTTCAATGTATTTAATTCACATGTTCATATAAGCAAGGTCTATTTCTTGTTCTTAAATATGATTCTCTTTGAATTGTATTTTATTATTTAATTTATGTTCTTGATCTCACCTGCACAAAATTCAATATGAGCACAAAAATTCTAAAATAATGCAGAAAAGAAACATTAAAAGGAGCCTTATTTGAAAACTCTATACCACTGCTTAGAATAGGTGTCATACAAATGTGTTTCTTAATTCATGTTCCTGTTCCCAAAGCAAGAATAGAAACTTGAATACCTTTATCTGAGAATTAAATAGAAATTCAGAGGCTACATTTCTTAATTAAACTTTCTCTGTTTTATCTTACTTAAGCCAGAAAACAATACTAGTAAATAAATGGAATATATTCAAATGGGATTTTAGTTTTGTTATTCTTTGCTTTATCTTTTTATGATTACTTTTAAAAATTTATGTGTATTGTATTTTTCCATTACCATGTAGTCCACTGACCCCAATTGCCCACAGCAATCATCACATTGTTGTCCATGCCCATGAATCCCTTTTCTTTTTACTGGATCACTTCACTCCATTACCATACCTCCATAGCTGTCATCTGGCTATCTATGAGTCTGTCTTTATTTTGCTTGTTAGTTCAGTTTGTTCATTAGATGCTACAGATGAGTGAAATCGTGTATATGTTTTTGTTTTACTGGCTTATTTCACTTTGCATAATGTTTTCCAGGTCTACTCACACTGTAGCAAAGGGGAAAGTTTTCTGCTTTTTGACAGCTGAGTAATATTTCATTGTGCAAATGCCCCATAGTTGTTTTATTCACTCATTTACTGATGGATACTTGGACTGCTTCTATATTTTGGTGATTGTAAATAATGCTGCAATTAACGAAACATACTTATGTTGTTTAAAGTAGTGCCTTGTGTTTCTTCTTATATATTTCCAAAAGTGGAATCATTGGATTGTAGGCAATTCCACTTTTTAAGTTTTTGCAGTACTTCCATACTGCTTCCCACAGTGCCTGCACCAATCTGCATTCCCCCAAGAGGGCAAAAGTGTTTCCCTTTCTCCACATCCTCCACAGAACTTATTGTTTGTTGATTTATTGATGATAGCCATTCTGATCTGTGTGAGGTGATATCTCATTGTGGTTTTATGTCTTTCTTTGATGATTAGTGATGTTGAACACATTTTCATATGTCTATCGGCCATCTCAATGTCCTCTTTGGAGAAGTGTTCATTCAGGTTCTTTGTCCATTCTCTTTAATTGGATTGTTTGTTTCTTGGTATTTTTATAATTTATTTATAAATTTTGGATATTAACCCCTTAACAGATGTATCGGTGAATATGTTCTCCCATTCTGTGGGTTCTCTTTTTATTTTGTTGATGGTTTCCTTTATTGTGCAAAAACTTGTGAGTTTGATGTAGTCCCATTTGTTAATTTTTTCTTTTGTTTCACTTGCCTGAGGAGATATATCAGATAAACTATTTCTATGAGCAATGTCCAAGATTTCACAGCTTATATGTCCTTTTAGAATTTTTATGTTTTTGAGTTTAACATTTGAGTAGTTAATCCATTTTGAATTTATTCTTGTGTATGGTATAAGAAGTTGGTATAGTTTAACATTTCTGCAAGTATCTGTTCAGTTTTCCCAACACTATTTATTGAAGAAGCTAACTTTAGTCCATTGTATGTGCTTGTATTCTCTGTCAAATATTAATTGACTATAAAGTTGTAGGTTTATTTTTGGGTTCTCTAATCTGTTCTATTGATTTATGGTTCTATTTTTATGCCAGTGCCAGGCTATTTTAATTCCTATGACCTTATAGTTTGATACTATAGTGTGATTCCTCCAACTTAGTTCTTCTTTCTCAGGATTGTTGTTTGCTATGTGGGATCTTTTGCAGTGCCATATAAATTTTTAGAATATTTGTTCTAGTTCTGTGAAATACAGTATTTGCATCTTGATAGAAATTCCAGTGAATCTGTAAATTGCTTTGGGTAGTATGGACATTTTAATGTTAATTCTTCCTTTTCATGAACTTGGTATGTGCTTCTACTTGTTTATATCTTCTTCAATTATTTTTTCAGCATCTGCAATTTTTTGTATATAGTTCTTTTATAGCCTTGGTAGATTTATCCTAGGTATTTTATTCTTTTTGAAGCAATCATGAAGGGAATTGTTTTCTTAATTTCTCTTTCTGTTAGTTCCTTATTGGCATACCAAAATTAAACTGATTTCTGGATATAAATTTTATATCCTGCTACTTTGCTAAATTCATTTTCCAGTCCTAGTAGTTTCTTGGTGGAATCTTCAGGGTACTCTATGTACAGTATCACATCAATTGCAAATAAAAACAGTTCTTTCTTTCCAACTGGAACACTTTTTATTTCTTCTTCTTATCTGATTGCTATGTCTATGACTTCCAGTACTGTGTTGAATAAGAAAGGTGAAAGGACATCTTGTCTTGTTTCTGATCTTAAAAGTGATGCTTAGATTTTTCCCCATTGGGTATGATGCTGGCAGTGGGTTTGTCATAAGTGGCTTTTATTACATTTAACTATGTTCTCTCTATTCCTACTTTCCTGAGAATTTTAGTCATTAACCGGTGCTGCATTTTTTCAAATGTTTTTTTTTCTGCATCTTTTGATATAATCATGTGGTTTTTATACTTCATTTTGTTTATGTGGTGTTTCACATTTATTGATTTGTGACAATTGTCCCAAACTTGCATTACTGGAATACATTTTGCTTGATCATGGTACATGATCTTTTTGATGCATTGCTGTATTTGGTTTGCTAATATTTTGTTGAAGATTTTTGTATCTATGTTCACCAGGGATAATGGCCTATAAGATAATTCTTTTGAAGTGTCTTTAAGTGGTTTTTGGATTAGAATAAGTTGGACTTGTAAAATGATGTTGGGAGTTTTCCCTTCTCTTAAATTTTTTGCAATAGTTTGAGAAGTAGAGTGTTAGTTGTTCCCAGGATGTTTGCTAAATTCACCTATGAAGTCATCTGGTTCAGAGCTTTTGTTTGTTAGGAGTTTTTTTTTATTACTACTTCAATTTTATCAGGTGTATTCTGTCTATTCAGATTCTCTGATTCTTTCTGATTTAGTTTTGGAAGATTACATGTTTCTAGGAATTTATATATTTCATACAGGTTGTTCAATTTGTTGGCATGTAGTTTTTCATATTTTCTTAAACTTCCTTGTACTTATATTGTGTTTTCTTTTATTTCTCCTCTTTCATTTGTGATTGTATTTATTTGGGTCTTCTCTCCTTTTTATTGATGAGTCTGGTTTTAGGTTTGTCATTCTTGCTTATATATTCAATGATTAGTTCTTGGATTCATAGATCTTTTGAATAGTTTTTTTAGACTCTATTTTGTTTATTTCTGTTCCAATCTTTATTATTTTCTTTCTTCTACTCTTTGAACTTTGTTCGTTGTTCCTTCCCAATTTTCTTTAAGTGTAAAATTTGATTACTTATTTGAGCTTTTTTGTTTGTTTGTTTCCTGAGATAGTCCCTCTTAGGACTACTTTTCCCTTGTCCACAGATTCTGAGTTCTTGTATTCTCATTTTTATTTGTTTCAAGGTATCTTTTGATTTTCTTGATCATATTGCTGAACAATTCATTGTTTAATAACATGTTATTTAGGAGAGGCAGCGGAGGAGTGAATAGAAGTCACACTAACCTCATATCAGGACCAATCTGGAATTACTACTAAATTATGGAGTGCTAACCAGGCACAAACAACTGAACAATAGCAAGAGAGAAGCCTTATAACCTTTCATAGACAAAAGAATCAGCTTCAGCACAATCTGGCAGGTAAGGAGTGTGGTAGAGACTTGAGAAGGCTGTCTGGGTGCCCACAGGCAGCATTGCTGGAGGGATAATCTAGCAGTCAGTTGGATCACTCTGGGAATAGTAGGGTCTGAATCCTAAATTTGGATTCCCAGCCTAGAGCACCAGAGCTCCAAACTACACAGATAACAGCCAGCAATGAAAAGCAGCAGGGTTGCTTTCTCTCAGAGATGGACAGCTGGAGGTGCAAAGAGCCATTTAAAGGGCCAATGTACAAATTTTCATTTGTAGCCACTTACTCTGGGCTCAGGAAAGAGGTGGGGGCAGAGTTAGCTGGATACACCTGAATAGAGACTGGTGATGGAAGCATTAGGGAGAGAACTAAGAGAGTAGCCATCAAGATGCTGGTACTGAATCATCACCCATACCCAACAGTCACCCTTCTCAGGCAGACCACTCCCCTCAGATTGGCAGCAGCATGAGGAGAAACAATAGGTCCGACCCCAGGACAGATTCTGCCCTACTCTATGGTGTTTAATCCTGACTGCTGAGTGTAGAGTGACTAGATTAACAACTGAAGGAGATAGCCACAGACTATAGTAGATCCCTGAAAGTCTCCAATAAACTGCCTAAAGTCATTTGAGGACAACATCTGACATCAGCAGAGGCAGATCCAGAAAAAAAAAAGTAGTGAATACTAGAGGCTACTGAGATGAAATCCACTGTGCTCCTTTCCATGTTTTGCAGTATTTTCTTTCCTGGATAGCTTTCTAACATTCATTTTTTTTTTGTCCTTCAAGTCTGTGTATATTCCTACTTCTTCATTCCTTTTTTCATTCATGATGTAAATTTTACCTTCTCTTTTTGCATTGTACTGACTACCAACTTTTACTGTTTCTCCCTCTACCATCTCAAAAACATTTTTCAGTCAGTAGGTCATCTCATATTTATTCTCCTTTCTTATAATAGTCTTAATCCCTTTACATACTTATTAATACTGATTCATTTGCCATTGATAGTAGGATTGTGGGGAGGAGTTATTTTTGTGGATGTGGGTTGTTTTCTGGGCTTTGTGGTTTTGTTCTGGCAGCGCCTGCACAACAGCATATGAAATATGGTGGGTGGAGTGACCCCTCAGTCAACCAGCTGGAAGGAAAGACCCAACAAAGAATGACCCCAAAACAATCGTACACGAATTACATTCAGAAAGCCAACATAAATGGCACAAAGGGCATCCCAAGAGCATCAAGTTCAGGAGATTAAAGAGACTGCACCACTGAATCTCACAGGTCTCCTATGATAGAAGATTGTGCTGAAATTCAGTTAGTCAAAAGAGATTATTTTAAAAAGCAGAAGCAAACAAGTGTCTCACAAATAATGGGAAGAAAAACAACCCCCAATTAAAAGGAAAGGAGGAATCCTCTTAAATAATGCTAAATGTAATACAGGCAGGTCAACAATCAGATATTGAGTTCAAAACAATGGTTATAAGGAAGCTAAATGAGAATTCTCAGTAAGAACTAACAAAAACTATAGGGAAGCTATGAGGAACTTGCTGCAAACTATATCAGCATGAAAAAGGACATAGAAACAATCAACAAGAGTCAAGGAACACAGTAAAAGGAGTTAAAATCAGGTTAGATAAGCAGAGGTTTGAATCAGTGAGCTGAAGGACAAGGTAGAAAAAAACTCCCAGAAAAAGCAAGAAAAGGAAAAAGGCACAAAAAGAATGAGAATGGGTTAAGGGAAATTCAGAGCCATATGAAACATAAAAATATCCATATAATAAGGATACCAGAAAGAGAAGAAGAGGAGCAACAGAGAGAAAACTTGTTTGAAAAAGTAATGATGGGAAACTTTCCTAATTAGATGAGAGAAAAAGTCACAGAAGTCTAGGAAGCACAGATGGTTCCAATCAAGATGAACCCACAGAGGCCCACTCCAAGACACATCATAATTAAAATGGCAAAAATCAAAGACAAAAAGAGAATCTTAAAGGGAACAAGGGAGAAACGGGAAGTAATATACAAGGGAGCACTGATAAGGCTAGCAGCTGACTTCTCAACAGAAACATTACAGGACAGAAGGGAATGGCAAGAAATATTCCAAGTAATAAAAAAGAAAAGTCCTAAAACCAAGACTACTTCACCCAGAAAGGCTCTCAATTAAAATGGAAGGTGAAATAATGAGTTTCATAGACAAAAAAAGGCCTAAAGGATATACTCCCACCAAACCATCATTGCAAGATATGATAAAGGGACTGCATGAAGAAGATGAAGACAAAGAGTAAGGAGGGGGGCATAGGTACAAAGGGGGTAAAATGGGAATGAATAAGAACCTATCAATAATAACCTTAAATGTAAATGGATTAAATTATCCAATCAAAATACATAGAATAGCTGAATGGATAAGAAAACATGACCCACCCACATGCTGTCTACAAGAGATCCACCTCATAACAAAATACATGCACAGACTGAAAGCTAAGGGTTGGAGAAAAATATTCCAGACAAACAGACTGAAAGAAAAGAAAAAGCCAAGGTAGTGTTACAGAAACCAAAACCCAAGGGGGCCTGGAACGATAATACTCTTACGGAAAGAGATTCAGGTCCGTCTTGTCCGCCGCCTTAAAGGAGAGATATCTCTCAATGCCAGAGATTTGTGAAAAGGAAAGGAAAACGTTTATTTAGTGCTATACAAACTTAAGGTAGTGACCTAATGTCTTTATCAAAATCTTAAAGTCCCTTAAAACACCCACAAACGCACACAGTCCTTCCTTCCCCCTTGCCCAGTATGGGGTACCATATCTCAGGAAAGGAAATAGAAGTCCAGTCTCAGGCAATGTCCAGTTATTCCCAGTAATCCGTGCTTAGCTGGTAGGCCTCTCTTGGTTCTCGGCACCATCAGCTGTGTCGCCGGAATCTCTGCTAAAACTGGGTGATGGTTCCCCCTACTACTACTGTGGGGGAACCCACTCTGGCAAAGGTGCATGGTCCTCTCTCCACTGCTCCAGCCATGTGGTCCTTTCTCCACCACTCCAGCCACGTGGTCCTCTCTCCTCCAGGACCACGGGAGTCCCCACTCAGCCAAATCCGAGTGGTTCTCTCCTCTATGGCTGCCGTGTCTGGGTTTAAATCTCCACGCCAATCTTCCTTTGCAGCCCTATTTCCGACTCCTCCTACACTCAGCCACACTTGCCCTCAATCTTCTCTCCTTTCCAGCTTTTCTGGTCACCATCATGGGTCTGGGCAAGTGTCACCCCATGTCCTGGAACCAATCTCCAAGCTCCCACGCAAGCGCTGTAACTCAGGGGACCTGCCCCCCAGTCACATCTCAGGGAGGTGTCCCTTTCCATTCCCCTGGCCCAGAGCATGGCCATAGCTATTTAGCATATTCAAGCAACCGGCCTAAGGCTATAGATATGTTAAATGACCATGCCATGGATTAGCTGCAAAGCTGCCCTGCATGTTCTTGCTCTGTGTGCCCCTTCCCCCAACTCACACCTGTGGGGGGGGGAAGGGGTAAAAAAAAATCTTAGAATATCCTGGACACCTTGTGTTCTGGGCCCCATTTCAAATGTCCATTTGGGGTCCCCCCCTCTTGGCTGCACCCTGTTACAGTAGCAATACTTACATCTGACAAAATAGACTTCAAAACAAATGCCATAAAATGAGACCCAGAAGGAAAATTCATAATACTCAAGGGAAGAATCCATCAAGAAGACATAAACATTATAAACATATGTGCATCCATCATAGGAGCACCCAAATATAAAAGGAAAATCTTAGAGGACTTCAAGAAAGACGTTGACAGCAACACAATTATAGTAGCGGTTTTTAACACCCCACTGTCAAAAACAGATAGCTCTTCCAAACAAAATATCAACAAGGATATTGTGGAACTGAACAATGCATTAGATCAAATGAACTTTATATATATGTATATTAGATCAAGTGAAATATATATATATATAAGAGACACACATATATATATTTCATTATATATATATATATATAGTGGACTGAACAATGCATTAGATCAAATGAACTTTACGTATATATTATTTAGATCAAATGAAATATATATATATGAGACTCTCTCTCTCTATATATATATATATAGAAAGAGAGACTTTCATTCCAAAGAAGCAAAATTCACATTATTTTCAAATGCAAATGGAACATTTTCAAAGATAGACCACATGATAGGATACAAGACAAGCCTCAAACAATTCAATTTGTTCTCAGACCACAAAGGCCTGAAACTAGAAACCAATTGCAAGGAAAAAAACTCAAAAAAATTCAAACTCATGGAGACTGAATAGCATGTCATTAAACAATGAATGGGTTAATAATGAGATCAAATAATCAAAAAGTTTCTGAGAACAAATGAAAATGAACACACAGCAGTCCAAAACCCATGAGACACAGCAAAGGCAGTCCTTGGAAGAAAGTTCATAGTGATACAGGCCTACCTAAAAATGATAGAAACATTTAAATAAAAAAAACTTGACTCTATATCTATAAGAACTGGAGGAACAACAATAAATAAATCCCAGAGAGAGTATAAAGAAGGAAATAATCAAGATCAGAGCTGAATTAAATAATATAGAGAGTAAAACCACAATTTAAAGGATCAATAAATCCAGGAGCTGGCTCTTTGAAAAGATAAACAAGTTGACAAGCTTTTAAGCAGACTCATCAAGAAAAAAAGAGAAAGGAACCAAATAAATAAAATCAGAAATGAACAGGAGAAATTACAACTGATACCACAGAAATACAAAGACTTGTAAGAAATTACTACAAACAACTATATGCCAAGATTTGAAAACCTGGGTGAATTGAACAAATTTCAAGAAACATATAATCTTCCAAAACTGAATCAGGAAAATTAAAAAAACCTGAACAGACTAATAACAGCTAGTGCAATTAAAGCTGTAATCAAAAAACTTTCAGCACACACACAAAAAACAGTTTCATAGGAGAATTTATAAAATGTTTAAGGAAGAGCTAATGCCTAGCCTTCTCAGACTATTCCAAAAAATCCAAGAAGAGGGAACACTTCCAAACTCTTTTTATGAGGCCAGCATCATCATAATCCCAAAACCATATAAAGACACAACAACCTAAGACAACTATAGGCTAATATCACTGATGAACATGGACACTAAAATCCTCAACAAAATGTTATCAAAACAGGTCCCCCAACACATTCAAATGATTATACACCATGATCAAGTGGGATTTATCCCAGAGTTTCAAGGGTGGTACAATATTGGCAAATCAGTAGTCATAATACATCACATAAAAAAAGGAAAGACAAACACATGATCATATCAAAAGTTGCAAAAAAGCATATGATAATGTACAGCACCCATTTATGATAAAAACACTCAGCAATGTGGGAAAAGAGGGAACATACCTCAATATAATAAAGGCCATAGATGAGGACCCTACAGGCAACATCATATTCAACAGGTAAAAACTAAAAACTTTCGCACTAAGATGAGGAAGAAGACAAGGATGTCTGTTTTCACCATTTCTATTCAACATAGTATTGGAAGTCCTATATACAGCAATAAGACAAGAAAAAGAAATAAAAGGCATCAAAATTGTAAAGGAGGAAGTAAAAGTGTCACTGTTTGCAGATGACATGATAGTGTACTTAGAAAACGCCATAAACTCCATTAAAAAACTACTCGACCTAATAAATAAATTTAGCAACATGGCAGGATACAAAGTCAGTATTCAGAAATTGAAGACATTTTTGTATACCAACAATGAGATATCAGAAACAGAAGTCAGGAAAAAAAACCATTTGCTACAGCAACAATAAAAATAAAGTACCTAGGAACAAACAAAATCAAGGAGGTAACAGATGTATACTCAGAAAACTACACAACACTGAAGAAAGAAACTAAGGAAGACACAAATAAATGCAATTATGTCCTGTTTTCATGGATTAGAAGAAGTAACATCATCAAAATATACATACCCAAAGTGATTTATAGATTCAACACAATCTTTATTAGAATACCAATGGCATATTTCACAAATATAGAAGAAACATTTAAAAATTTTCTATGGAACCATAAACTACCCTGAGTAGCTGTAGCAATATTGAGAAAAAGAACAAAGTGAGAAGGATCACAATACCTGACATAAAACTATATTATAGGCCTGCTGTGATCAAAACAGTCTGGTACTGAGATAATAACAGACACATAAAATAATGGAACAGACTGCATAGCCCAGAAATAAACTCATGTCTCTATGTTCAATTAATATTCAACAGAGGGGGAAGAAGCCTAAAATGGAGTAAAAATAGCCTCTTCAACAAATGGTGTTGGGAGACCTGGACAGCTACATGCAGAAAAAAATGAAACGACCACCAATTTACACCATACACAGAAATAAATTCAAGATGGATGAAAGACTTAAATATAAGTTGTGACACCATAATAGTCCTAAAGGAGAACATAGGCAGGAAAATCTCAGATATTCCAAGCAGCAATATTTTCATTGACATGTCCCCTAGAGCAAGGGACATAAAGGAAAGAATAAACAAATGGGACTTCATCACAACAAAAAGCTTCTGCACAGCTAAATAAAACATCAGCAAAATAAAAAGTGAACCAACCATATGGGAAAATATATTTGCCAATGATACTTTGGACAAGGTTTTGATCTCTAAAACATATAAAGAATTCACACAACTCTACTACAGGAAGACAAATGACCCAATTAAAAAATGGGCAAAAGACTCGAACAGACACTTCTCTGAGGAGGACACACAAAGAGCCCAGAGAAATATGAAAGGATGCTCAACATCACTAACCATGTGAAATGCAAATTAAAACCACAATGAGATACCACTTCACACTGGTCACAATGGCCATAACAAACAATTCAACAAACAATAAGTGTTGAATAAGTGGTGGAGAAAAGGGAACCCTAGTACATAGTTGGTGGGAAACCAGAGTGGTGCAGCCACTTTGGAAAACAGTATCCAATTTCCTCAAAAAACTAAAAATGCTACTGCATTTTGACCTTGCTATTCCACCGCTGGGAATCCCTACAAATCCCTGAAAATTCCAAAACACCAATTCGAAAGAACCTATGCACCCCAATGTTCATAGCAGCATAGTTTACAATGGTCAAGCCCTGGAAGCATCCTAAGTGCCTATCAGTTAATGAGTGGATCAAAAAAGTGTGGTAAATTTACACAATGGAGTTCTACACAGCAAGCAGAAGAAGGAGGTCCTTTCCTTATTGACAGCATGGATGGAACTGGAGAGCATTAGGCCAAGGTTAATAAGCCAAGTGCTGATAAACAAATACCATTTGATCTTACCTGTCTGTGGAATCTAATCAACAAAACAAAAAAGCAAGCAAAATATAACCAGAGACATTAAATTAAAGAACAAACTGACAGTAAACAGAGGGGAGGGTGAAGGGAGATTGGAGGGAAAGAAGGGGAATGGTCTTCAGGGAACATGAATAATGGGCCCATGGACAAAGCCAAATGGGGGTAGGTTCTAGGGTGGAAGGTGATGGTGGTTGACATGGGTGCAAGTGGTGATGGGAAAATGGAGACAACTGTACTTGAATAACAATAAAAATAGGGTTAAAAATAAAAAATCCCATAAAAATTAAAAGTTAAATAAATAAAAGAATATAAAAATTAAAAAATGACTTGTTATTCAGCTCCCATGTTTTAATGTAGTTTTTAGTTTTCTCCTTGTGGTTGAGTTCTAGTGTCATAGCGTTGTGGTTAGAGAAGATACGTGATATGATTTCAGTCTTCTTAAATGTTACCCTTCATTTTGTCCTTCCATCTGGTCTATCACAAAACATGTTCCATTGCACTTAAACAGTATGTATATTCTAGTGCTTTGGGATAAAATGATCTGTAGATATCCATTAAATCCATTTGATCTAGTGTGCCATTGAATGCCACTCTCTTCTTATTTTTCTGTCTGGAAGATCTATCCATTGATTTCAATGGGGAGTTAAAATCACCTACTATAACTGTATTTCTGTTGACTTCTCCTTTTATGTCCTTCACAATTTTCTTTACATATTCAGGTGCTCCTATGTTGGATGCATGCATGTTTACTAGGATTATAACCTCTTATTGGATTGTGCCCTTTATCATTAAGGGGTATCCTTCTTTGCCTCTTACTATAACCTTGATTTTAAAGTGTACTTTGTCAGATATATGAGGGGGAACCCGCAAACTGGGATTATCTTCTTAAGGGTGGGTCGCTTGTTGTGCAGGATTTCCCTGATAAGTGACTGTTCTCAGAACCCATCTGTTCAGGGTACCAGCTCATATGTTGTGAGAGGCTGTGTTCAGTCAGTGAAGTTTTTTGAAGACCATTTCAAAGCATTTGCCCATTTCCTGATGGGTGACTTAAGAGTTCACCTGCCCACATTGTCCAGAGTTTTCAGAAGTTTCTGATAAAAAATAGCATGACTCCTGTGCCTCACTTTCCTATTCATGAAATATCTCCTTGAGTGACTTTTTTTGTTTGTTTCTCTGGATAAAAAAATTCCTCAAAGGGAAATATTTCAGTAATGTGGAAGAGGTGAAACAAAAAATAGCAGAAGCACTAAAAGGCATAAAAATCTATGACTTCATAAACTGATTTGAGCAGTAGAAAAAAGTCTCAATAGGTGTATTGCCTCGAATGGAGTGTACTTTGAAGGTGACTGAAGTTTAAACATGTAAGAATAAATATACAAATTTTTGTAAATAAATTCTGTTTTGGGGACTCCTCCCTCATAGATATTACTATCTCAGCTTTTATTCCCTTTCCATTTGCATGAAATGTCCTTTTCTATCCCTTTACTTTTAGTCTCTGATTATCTTTCATTCTGAGATTGGGTCTCTTGGTTACAACATACATAGGCATCTTCTTGTCTTATCCATGCAGCTACCTATGTGTTTTGATTATAGCATTTAAGGCATTTTCATTTATAGTGATTATTGATTGATACATGCATATTTATTGCCAATTTATTTTTTAACTAATTTTCGCTTCTTCTTCTTTCTCTTCTTCTGTCTTTCTTCTCCTCTTTTTCCTTCTCCTCCTCCTCTAAGCAAGCCCTTTTGTATTTGTTGCACTTCTGGTTTGTTGGTAACAAATTTTTTAGGTTTTTTTTTTTTCTGGGAAGCTCTTTATTTCTCCTTAAATTTTTAAATGATAGCCTTGCTATCATTGACAAAGTAGCCTTGGTTGTAGGTTTTTGTTTTTCATCACCTTGAATATTTCATACCAATTCTTCCTGAAATGTTTCTGTCGAGATATCACATGACAGCTTATGTGAGCACCCTTGTAGGTACCTAACTGCTTTTCTCTTATGACTTTTAAGATTCTCTCCTTCCCTTCAAGCTTTGCCATTTTAATTATGATGTATCTTAGTGTAGGGCCCTTTGGGTTCATCTTCTTTAAGACTCTCTGCACTTGTATGTCTTTTTCCTTCACCAGGTTAGAGAAGTTTTTTCAGTCATTATTTCTTCAAATAAGGTCTCAGTTCCTTGCTCCCTGTCTTCTCCTTCTGGTATTCCCATTATGTGGATGTTGTTATTCTTCATTTTGTCCAAAAAGTTTATTAAACTTTCCCTCAGTTTTTTTTAATTCTTTTTTTTTTTCTTTTTCCTGCTCTGCTTGGGTGATTTTTTTCTACTTTGTCTTCCAAATCACTGTTTCAGTCCTCTGCTTCATCTAACCTATACTGTTTGTTTCTTCCAGTGCATTATTTATTTCAGATATTTCACTCTTTATTTCTGACTGGTCTTTTTTATGGTTTCTATGCCATTTTCTGTGCTTGAATATCCTTATAAACATTACTCTAAACTTCATATCTGATAAATTGCTTTCCTACATTTCATATAGATCTTTTTCTAGAGAATTCTCTTGTTCTGTCATTTGGGGTCTGTTTCTTTGTCTTCCCATTTTTGCTGCCACTTTGTGTCTTTTTTGTTGTGTTAGGTAGTGCTGCACAGATTCTGGCACAGACCATGTTAGACATTACCAGTGACTGTCGCTGGGCAATCCGTTTGGAAATCTCAGTCAGCCACAGTGTACGGTTCCTTCTTCTGGTCCTGGGTGTGTGCAGAAAGAACCAAGTTGTGCATTAAGACTGGCTTTTACCAGCATAGGGCCTGGGACAAAGTTTCAAAACTCCCAGAGATCCACCTTGGTCTGCTGGCTTTCTGTTAAACTTTGTCACAGAACTAGCCTTCAGTGTACTCCTCAGCAATCTGGCTTAAGCTCCAAAAGGTGGAGCAAGAGGAATTCTCCAGGTGGAGCTCTTTCTTCCTCCCAGGCTAATGTCCCATATAGGGGAGTCCTCTTCCCTAGAAAGATAGTTTCTGCAGTATTAGGAATGACTTAGCACACAGATCCTGGTGGCTGTTCCTTCAGCTTTCTTCCCAGAGCCACCAATCCCAGACTCTCTTCATGTGACTCTATCCCCCTCTGTCCTACTTCTGCTGGAGTCCAAGGTAAGTGGCTGCAAACAAAATTGTGTGCATTGGCCCTTTAAGAGGCGTTTTAATCTCTAGCCATCTCTCCCTGGTGGACAGAAACCCACTGCTTTTCACAGGTGGGTGTTATTTGGATTACTTTCCCAGTTCTGGTGCTCTCAGCTCGGGAGCCCAGCTCAGGATTTAGACCTCACATTTCTCAGGGGAATCCCCTTTGCCACTAAAATGTCTCTCCAGAACTTAGCTGCTACCAGTGTGAGTACAGCCAGCCTTCCCTTGACTCCAAGCTCCCTACCAGTCTCTTTGTGGTGAGTTTTTTCCTTCTGTAAGTCCTTGGTTACAAGGCTTCTTTCCAGGTCAATGTTCAGTTGGTTATTCAGGATGATTTTTCTATAATTTAGTTGTAATTTCAGTTTGGCCCTGACAGAAGGGTAATGTAGCTTCCACATACTATGACTAAAATGGGATTTAAAATAAAATGATCCCCAAGGGAAAATAACATTTATTGATTATTTGAATGATATAATTAGAAATTATTAACATAGATACCCTTTACAAATGAATAAATATAGCAACTGAAATTTTCATAGTATTGAATTGTGGGGGGATTTGGATATATTTTCTCTAGATTTATTTTTTAAAACTTGGTCTCTCTCTCTCATCTATCTAACTCACAAATTAATAAATGTGGCTTCATAGCTGTATCTATTACAAGCTATTGGAATTGATAAATATACTTTAACCAAGATTCTTCTTTTTCATGATTTGCTTGCAAATCAATAGTTAAAAGAAAAGTTTGAGGACATTGTGGCTATAAGCAGGGGCACTTTCTGATATTATGTTCATCTTCATTGGTCAAAATGTATAGATTCTGAGGCCAACTGTATTAACACTAAATGATCTTCACTCATGTGTCAGAAGCTAACATAAATTCATTGAAGTATGCTTCAAAGATCTTGTACCTTTTGATATAGTAAACTTTGTTTTAAAAATTAAGATGAAACAGTTGACTGATAAATTCTTCTTTTTGACCAAGGCTGATAAAATCCTAAAGCATTCAGGGTAACTATCCAGACCCTATATCTCAAGTCTTGTACCAGAGCTTCAATGGCCAGGTAAGTTTCCTCAGCTTAAACTCTGGAAGCAAGCAGAATGATGCTGCCACAGAGTCCTCCAAAACTGTGTATCTGGTTGGCAACATTTTGGTTTTCCAAAGTATTAGCACCAACAAGTGTTCAATAATCTTTTGAAGGAATGAGTGAGTAAATTTTAATGTTTGCCAAAGGTCTGATATTTTATTATAAAACAAAGTGTTTTCTCATGAGTTGACAACTTTGATGTTTTAAAAATCAAATATGTTTGTTATTAAGTGGAAGATCATTTCCTTCTTTAGTAGATAAGATGAGCAGAAAAATAGGATCACAAGAAATAAGGTAATGATATCCTTTAGAACTTGGGGAAATCGTTATTTAGAAAGTGCCACCTATTAAAGAAAGAAGGTCATCTTTAAACTGAGAGCTAATGGGTTGTATAGATAAAACTTCTTAACACTAAACCCATGATGACTTTGGTTAATGTCTTCATGTTTCCTTTGAGAAAAGAACCAAAGACACTAATTTCTGACCTATAATTTATCCATTTTCCCTGTGCCAACCAATTTATCTCAAATCATAGCAGGCAGTTGATCTAATTAATCTCTGTTCACATTCTAGAGGGGGCACCCCAGACATGGGAGAGAGGGAATGAAGTGGCATATTGACAGTAATTGGTGGCAGAGCTTCTCTTGGAAACATCAGATTTTAGTCCACTGTGCAAATTACTTTATCTTAAAGATTTATTTTTTTAATTCTTTATTTTATTGATTATGCAACTACAGTTGGCCCATTTTCCCCCCTCACTCCCACCACCCTGCCCATCCCCTCCCACCCTCATTCCCCCCTTTAGTTCATGTCCATGTGTCATAAGTTCTCTAGTATCTACATGTCCCATACTATTCCTACCCTCCCCCTGTCTATTTTCTACCTACTGTCTATGCTTCTTATTCTCTATATCTTTTCCCCCTTCCTTCCTCCTCCTACTTCCCTGTTGCTAACCCTCCATTTGATAACTTTTTTTTTTTACTGTTCATATTTTTAATCTTCTTTTTCTTAGGTAAGTCCCTTTAACATTTCATATAGTAAGGGCTTGGTGATGATGAACTCTTTTAACTTGGCCTTGTCTGAGAAGCACTTTATCTGCCCTTCCATTCTAAATGAAAGCTTTGCTGGATAGAGCAATCTGGGATGTAGGCCCTTG
>PVIA01008426.1:45261-72006 GCA_004024845.1 Tonatia bakeri | reverse complement strand
TTTTTTTTTAAGATTTTATTTATTTATTTTTAGAGAGAGAAGGGAGGGAGAGAGAGAGAGAGAAACATCAATGTGTGGTTGCTGGAAGACATGGCCTGCAACCTAGGCATGTGCCCTGACTGGGAATCGAACCTGCGATGCCTGGTTCGCAGCCCGCGCTCAATCCACTGAGCTACACCAGCCAGGGCTTATAGCTCAATTTTCATAAATTTAATGTGCTTATAAGACTCATACCATTCTAGAAAGTCCCATATACAACAGTCCTGGAGAGGTCTGAACTCATCAGGGTGGTGAAGGGACTGTGGCATGTGTGGGAGACAGAAAACAGCAGGTATGTGAAGAGCCCAGGAGGTGGGCAGAATGAGGAGGAGAGCAAGCGGACAGTTCCAGTTCCACCCAAGGCTGCGGCTCCCACAGGGACCCTGCACAGCATGCCGTCTTGTCTCCCCATCCCATCCACGCAGACCTGAAGTCAAGTGAGGACAACAAGAAGGCCTGCAAATTCCCATACCATGCTACCTGAGCTGATGTGGAAGAAGAGAGAGGAGAAACCTGTGCCTAGACACAGCAGAGGAGGCCTCCCTATGCAGAGGTCAAAGGTCTGAGGCACAAGGGTGGTGCTGAAAGCAGTCGGGGCAGCAGATGGAAGTAGAGTCACAGGGCTGAGTAACCTCCGAGCAGTTCCTGAGCACACAGACCGCATCCCACCCCCACCCTGGGGTGGTTACAAAGAAAATGAAGAATGAGAGAGGAGTTAAACCCAAGATTCCAAATAACAGGTATAATAACATATACTTTACAGCATTTTTGCAGGGATTAAATTAGATAATACACTTGGAACAGTGCCTGGCATCTGCTAAATGGTAGTTGTTACAGAGCTGACTTGGTAATTCCTGTTACAAAGTAGAAATTTACCCAATTTACTCTGAAACCATACATCAAAAAAACCTGATATAAGTCAGCATTTAAAAGATCAGTACTACCTGAAACTAATATAATATTGTATGGCAACTAAAATTGAAAAATACATTTAAAACAATTTTTTAAAGTGATTATCATTTAGTTCAGCAAGTGCAGTGCAGTCATGCTCAAGCGTTGTTACCATAACAACTTAAAAGCTGTAAGTAGCGCAACACATGAGAAAAGAACTAGTGGCTGAATTTTTAAAATATGAAACTTGTCAGGACCTTTAAAATGCTGGGCAGTATATTTAAATTGTAGAGAAAAAAATAGGTTTGGGAGGGAGTGGGGAAGAGGAACATGCCTACTGATATTTTTTTAAAAGACGACAGACCAAAAGCTGACCAAATTACTCTTTATTATTTGATCCTGATTAATGTTTCCTGAAGTAAAGCCACACTGGGCTACCCTGTTGTCAATTACACACACCCAGGCTGGTGCCATCTCAGTCTGAACATAGGAGAGTGATTTTTAAATTTAAATGTTTTACCAATGTCCCTGCAAAAGTCATTTTGAAAATTATGTACTTACTTATACATTTGAAATTCACTTTATGCAAGTCTAAGTATTTTTTTAATCATGCAATTTATAGTGTCATATGTGCATGGACATAGATACTTAAACTAAATTCATCAAAACCTTGATGCTACAGTTTAAGCTCCTTCAATTTATGGAAATTATCTGTTATGTGACTTACGTCCAGCTCTTTGGCATCTTAGAGATGAGAGATATTTTTTACTTAGGCTCATAAACCATAAAATTCAGATGAGTAAGACATGAATCTTTGATCATAAAGTGGGTAACTGCTGAAGGGATGGTAGAAAAGGATCTGTGGATTGCTGAGGATTTCTAAGGCAGATCAAAGTTCATTTAAAAGGTTTGGAAATCTAACAGCATCCGCAGCCAAGCTTGAAGACACTACATTAAGTGAAATGAGTCAGTCACCAAAGAACAGACCCTGCATGACCTCCTCCATGTGAAGTTCCCAGAGCAGTCAAATTCAGAGACAGAAAGTCGAATGGTGGCTGCCAGAGCTGGGGGAGGGGCGAGCGGGAGTTAGTTCAATGGGTACAGAGTTTCACTTGGAGAAAATGAAGAGTTATGAACATGAATAATGGTGGCGGTTGCACAACGTCAATGACTCAATGCCACAGAACTATGCACTGAAAAATGGTTAAAATGGTAAATTTCATGTTATGTATGTTTTACCACCAACAAAAAAAATTCCAGGCCAGGTATCACCCAGCAAGTTTTTTATATATCCTTAGGAGTTTGCAAACCTCATTTTAGATTATATAGAACATATGGGATTTTAATTGTGTACTTAGCTCCAGAATCCTTAAGTGAGTCTTACCTGCTTTAATGTCACTCAGGGCAAAAAGGCCAACACGGGTATCTCCATTCACAGACCACTTCTGTGTCTCACAGTTGGGCTGGCAGCAGTGATTCATGAACCGAGCATAGTTTCCCTTGGGACCAGCATCAATGATCCGGTCCTAGAATTAGAATTCCAACAGATGCTGCTCATCAGACACTTTCTGAGAATTCTAACATATTGGAGGCTCTCATTCACATTGAGTCTTTCAGAGGAGAGATTCCCAAGTGTACTCGTTGGGGAACTAGAAATGCAAATTCTTGGGTTGCGTTTCATATATTAAAGCAGAAACTCTGAGGTGGGGCCCAGTAATCTGTGCTATAACAAGCCCACTACGTGATTCTGAAAGAAGTTTGTCCTATCCACTAAATTACATAGTCCTGAGCCCTGGCTACACATTAGAAACCACTCAAAGAAATGTTATTGGTGCTGAGACCCACTCCAAATGAAGATCAGAACACCAGGAGGTGAGGATTTCACAAACCATAAGGGTACAAAACTTGATAAATGTTCAGTTTCATATCAGCAAAGAGTTCTATTACAAAAGCTAGTGGAAGAAAAAAAACAAAAGCAAGCAAAATCTAATAATCAGATAAAAAGAGGAAGCTAGGATATACATAAAATAAACACATTAGTATGCTAGCATTAGAAATAAGTTCCAAATATAATTCTAGGCACCAATAAAATGAAACTCATCAGAGAATTCCTATAACTGATAAGATGGTCACTTGGATCCATAAGCTGAGTTCTACAGTCACTTTACACTACCTCAACACACTAATTAAGTAGCAACAAATCAGGCTCTACTGGGGTGGTTCAGTGGGCTAGCTGTTGAACTGCAAACTGAAAGGTTTATTCCTGGTCAGGGCACGTGCCTGGGTTGAGGGCCAGGTCACTGGTTGGTAGGGGTGTGGTGAGAGAGGGAACCAAATCAATGTTTGTTTGTCTCCCCCTCCCCCCTTTCCCTTTCTCTAAAAATAAATAAATTTAAAAAATCTTTTTTTTTTTAAAAAGGCAACAAATCAGTTTCTCAACTTCTAAAATAAAAAAGTAAAATAATGACTATTTGACTTTTCTGGCTTCAAATTTTAATCCTACAGGAAAAACGTTGAAAGAGGGAGTCTCCAACTTACACAGGACAGTTCAAAAAGAATGCTAAAAGCAGCACTGCCTTTGGCTGTATAGCCAGAAATGAGTAACTTATCTACTCCAGAATCCTGATCAACCCTGAACACAGGGGCGGAGAGACACTATTTTGGGCAATCCTGACATACCTGTTACCACTCTGGCAGGGACAACACGGACTTCCCAACACGGCACTTACTTTGTCTAAGGTGAGCATATAGAAATTAGTGATGTCGTGCTCCTGGGCGTAACGGATGCGAGCCCTGCACTCCTCCTCATCTATCAGCTCTCCCACATACTCATTCACAAATTCGCCCTGGAACAACAGACAGATCTTGACTTAATGGCAAAAAGCGCATTATTTACAGGCATGCCTTATTGAAAAAAAAATGAAAAAGAACAGATTCATGATTTTCCACAAATATAATGAGTCACTTAACAGAGGTTTATTCAAGAAACATAACCAATATGGTGCTTCAACTATTTGACAATGAAAGCCACTTCCCCACTCCTCCTAGGACACTAAAGATCAACCCAAATGGAAGTGAACGAAGGCTCCATTTACCTGCCCAAATACTTCAGTTAAGTCAGTTTCCCTAATCTAGGCAGGATCGTGCCTTGGAACATGGCCTGCGGCCCCTTCCCATTTCACGTCACTGCACCCTGACTAACTGCAGTACTCACACTGGCTTTCGAGCATGCTGCACTCTCTACACGTAATGCTTTAACACTCAACTGGCTTAAGCCAATAATAACTACTTGTTTTTCCAGTTTCAACTAAAAATATTTTCAGAGACAAGCACAAGCAAGTTCCAGGCCCTTGGCCGTGTGCCTCCAGAACCCATTCTGCTTCCGCAGAGGGCAATTCCTTGTTCAATGTTTCCCCCTCTAGAACGTGAACTTGATGAAAGCACGGAACAGGTCTCCTTTGCTGATCACTGCATCCTTAGCACACTGTCTTAGTCAATGACTAAACAGTCCAACCCAGGTTCAAGCCCTGTCCTAGAAACATAATCAGTGAAATTCTTCAGAAAGTATAACTGGAGTAAGGTTTATTTTATTAAAATGTCAAATAAGACTGATTCTTTACAAAAAGTATACAATAGTATCTATTTATTAGAAACCTGAAGGTCATTCCAAGTTTTAAGTTGAAGATGCCACTTCATTTTACCTCAGTAAAAATCTGGTTAATTTTATTAGCAGTTGACTAACACCTCTGAATGATGTGCTCACTATTCTCTTAACTACAGGGAGTGGGGTTTTCAAAAAAAAAAAAAGCAAGCGAGGCCATAGTATCTGTGCATTTCCCCTGTGGTTTCATGCTCCCATAGTAAATACAAGCAACACTGGACACGTGCAGATAAAGCAGACCGCCTGTTCTCCACCCTCCAACTCTAGGGTATGGCAAGATACACCCGTGAGATAGATCCCGCACTATTATTTTCCTCTATGATGAACTTTCTCATATTCATCAAGAATTATTCAAGCCATTGCAAAGAAGGAAAAAACCCTGGAAAATCAAGGAAAGTTTTCTTCACCTTTTTAATATCTGTTTTTGTTCGGAGACCCCAGCCCCTCTGTAATGTGCGAAAAATTTCCACCTCTGGATACTGGCGCTTAGTAAAACACTGGTTTTGGCAGCGCCCTCCAGCAGGACACACTGTGGGGTGGCATTCATAGAGCAGCATGCGGTTGATGCACTCGGAGTCTATCCCACAGGGGTTCTCATCAGTAGCTTTACAGTTGCAACGTGGAATCTCAGACAAGTCTGCAGTGAAGATCTGTACCCTGCCGATAGGACGGTTCACCTGGAGAAGACACATGTACTGTAGTACACCAGTCAGGTAAGTTAGCACAAGACAACTCAGGACCTAGAAAAGGGACTTTTCTTTTCATTCAAGTTGCATGTAACATTTTATGATTTTAAACCATCAAGATTTAGCACTATTATTCACAATAGCTAAAATGTGGGGAGCAAACCAAGTGTCCATTGACAAGTGAATTGATAAGCAAAATGCGGTACAGATAATGGAATATTATTCAGCCTAAAAGAGAAGGAAATTCTGAAACACACTGTAACAGGGTGCAGCCGAGAGGGGAGCCCAAAATAGGGATTTGTAATAGGATCCAGAAGAGCTTGGAGATAATTGGCTCCACACCACAGGGCACACCTGCCCAGAATGCTGGCAGCTGTAGCCAACTGTGGGAGGAGCCGGAAATGGGGCTGCAGAAGGAGACTGGCGCTGGGATTTAAACTCAGCGAGGCAGCCACTGGGAGTCTCTTTTTGGGACCACGTGTCTGTTTAGGACTACGCGGCTTTGGTGTCTTTGGTGTCTTGGTTGAGACCATTCGGCTTGGGTGAGAGTCAGGACCACAAGGCTTTGGAAGTGCTCCCTTTTGCCACGTGGAGGGTGCTGGGAGGACTGTGTGCATTGTGGGGAACTTTAGTTTGTGTTATTTCGAATGAGTAATAAATTCTTTTCTTTTTCACTTAATCTCTGGTAGTGAGAGATATCTTTCCTTTGGTGGTGGGCATAACAAACCTGGGGAGTTCCTTTCGGGGAATAGTATGTTGCCCTTTGAGGTCCCCTCCCCTTGTTGCTCTGTAACAGTTTTTTGACTACCCAGATGGGACACATAATTGCCCATGGCAGACTGACCCTCTCAGGTGTGAGAGAGTGAGGCTTCTGAGTTTTCCCAGCCTCCAGAATTTCTCTGCACTCCTCCTGAGGGCATCGGCCGCCTATCATGCCTAGAAAGGTGAAAAGGAAACGAAACGGGGAAGGAGCAGAGACATGAAAGTGTTCTGGTTGAAAACCTGGTTTCTGAGTCCTTTTTTTTTTTTTTTTTTTTTTGGAATAATGGAGCGGGAATTTTAGTTAATGAATCTGGAAATACCTGGTCTTTACAGCATCTGTATTCTTTTTGCTCTGAACTTCTGCTTGCTTTGTTGGAACTGTAAGAGTAGTTCTGAGCCAGTTCCTAAATGGAGTCCATTGGGTAGGATCCTAAGGGATTGGGAAAACTACTGTCCTAAGTCAACATACAAGAATCCCTTGATTAAGCAGTTAATGAGTTATTATTGCAACACGGTGTGGCCTACTTATGTTTTGGGTGATGAGCTGAAATGGCCTGTGAATGGTTCCTTGAGTTAATGCATCATTGCTGGACTGAAACAGTATTGCCAGTGCTGTGAACTATCGGAAGTTACACTATCTTAATGTGTTTATAATATTGCACAACAGCCTTGTGCCAGAGACAGAGACGGGTGTAATGGTCCAGAAGGGAAAAGTGGTCTCAGAACCGCTCCCTGATAGTATAACACAGAAAGAGAGAGAGAATGAGGAACTAAACCTCATTAATGCTCTAAACCTAGGGAATGGGGGCTCGCAGGCAGGGGGAACTCCAGTGGCCCAGCTGCCTCCCCAAAAGGTGGGGCCTGCCACGACTGCCCCCTCCTTGCAGGTGGAAGAAGTCTCCACCGCGGATTCGCACCCTCTGCAAGTTAGCCCTGCTCACCAGCCCCACCAACAGGTGGGAGGGGTCTCCTTGGCTCCCAAAACCAGAGCCAAAGGGCTGTCGATATCTATACAGGCGGGTGCAGCTCACGTTCTGCTGCCACAGGTGGGCGGGGCTTGCATTCCCTGCACCTGGGGCACCCCACCCCCCAGTGGGTGGGCGTCAGCTCTGGAGTCCCACAGCCGTACCATCAGGTGGGAGGGACCTGTGCTTTGCCTCTGCCCCACTCCCTACAAGTGGGGGGCATGTCCATGGGGCTGTCCCCCTCACAGGTGGGAGGGGCCTGGCCCTCCTCTGCAGGGTGAAGCCTCGGGGCACCACCCTCTGCAGGTGGAAGGGGCCTCCATGGGGCTGCTGTCCTCACAGGTGGTGGAGATTTCTATACATCCAGCCTCATAGGTGATGAGAACTGCCGCTGCCATGGTACCTCCCCCTCCACAGGCAGTGGGAGACACCTCAGTACCATCTCCTTTTGTAACTTCTCCTGAAGCAGGGATTGTAAAGCCAAATGTTCCACCTCTTCCTGCTGAGGAATGTGTCTCACCCTCCAAAACTCATCAGGGTACCTCCTATAACCCGGGAGCCTTCAAAGGTGTAGCCATCCAATACCCTTTGAGGCAATACCCGATAGGTGGAATAATTGAGGAAGGCCAGCCAGCTGGTTATTATTGGGCCCATACTCCATTCTCTATTTCGGAATTACTAAACTGGAGGAATGCCAATCCCTCATATAGGAATGATCCTCAGAAGATGGCAGATCTTATTGCCTCTATTTTTGCCACCCATCACCCAATCTGGGGAGACGTACAGGCCCTCCTGAACATTTTGCTAACAGCAGACGAAAGACGGTTGGTTCTAAATAGGGCTGATCAGGAGGCCCAGCGTCTCCACGATGAGGACACTGAGGGAATTCTTAACCCAGTTAAGGCAATTCCTCGGGTAGACCCTAAGTGGGACCTGAATAGCAGAGATGGCTTACCCTCTTTGAGACAAGATAGAAGGTGCATATTGGAAGGACTTAGGAAAGGAGTGCCCAAGCAGAGGAGTCTGAACCTGATACAGACTCTCCAGCAGAAGCCAGATGAGGGTCCTTCTGAGTTTTTAGAAAGGATCTATCAGGCATATAGGAAATACACTGATGTTGATCAGAGGCACTAGAGAATGTAAGAATGGTAAACATGACTTTTATTGGGCAGAGCTGGATATCAGAAACAAACTTCAGCATGTAGACAGAGTACTGGAAATGGCTCTCCTCAGCTAGTGGACATAGCATTTAAAGTCTACAATGCCCGGGAAGCAGGGAAGGCAAAATGGGCCACAGTGCTTTTGGAATTAGCCGAGGGAAACCAAAAGAAGCGGGGCCCTAGGGCAGAAAAAGGAAACTCAGCCAGTGCCCACCACCGTGCCAGTGGCAGAAGGGGCCCTATGGAGAAGAAAGGCACACTAGGCCATAATCAATGTGCCTATTGCAAGGAGAAGGGGCACTGGAAAAATAAGTGTCCACATCGCAAAAGGGAAAGGGAGAGTAAGAATCCAGGACGAATGATGATAAAGCAAGAAATGGAGGATGACAATGAATGAGGAGGCACAGGGGCTCCATTGGACATCTCCCGACCCATCACTATTTCCCCACAGGAGCCCTGAGTACAAGTGACTGTGGGGGATGAGCCAACTGACTTTATGGGAAACCCCTCTGGATTTCTGTTTTAGGTACACCCCCTCTGAATTCCAAGCACCAACTACAAACTAGCAATATGTATAGCATTTCGGGCAGACGTTAACCATTTTGCACAAGTTTGCTCATTGCAGGTCTGTCTACCCCTCTGGCGAGCCCCTGCACCCGTTCCAGCCAGGGGACCAGGTGCTACTAAAGACCTGGAAGAGCCAAGGCCCTGCACAGCAGCTGTCTGAACAATGGACTGGTCCCTATGATGTCCTGTTGACAATGCATTCCTCCCTGAAGCTGATGGGAATTAAGCCCTGGATTCACCACACAAGGTAAAACGGGGGCTGCTGAAGGGAGACGAAGACCCTACTGCTGCAGCTGAGGCAGAAAGGGAAAGATGGACCTGCACTCCGGAGGAAGGTTTGAAATTCCTCTTCCGGAAAGAGACAACGAATCCCGGTATAGGGTGACAGTGTCTGTCTTGTAAAGGTAGGGACTTTTAGCTGCCACATACTGAGTTTAAGTATAATCCTTCTCAGTGTGGGAAAGGAACCAGGATTAAAAGAAAATGATGGTTAAACCTAGATGAGTAAAATTAGTATAAAGGATGTGAAACCTGCAGTAAAGGAAACCTCAACTACTTGATTTCTGGTTTCGTGGGAAAAGAGCATATTTCTAACATTGGTTTTGTTTCTGATCAGAAACCTGTATTTGAAGACCTGTTTAAGGTCACCTGTAAGACCCAGGAAAAGTCACTGCAACTGGTTGGGGAGCATGCCTTTGCTTCTCAGGACCCAGGAAGGGTCATTTGGGGCTGATGAGTGCTTCAGCCAGAGGCAAAGCAGCATGTCTCTGTCATGAGACCCGGCCTGAAGGAGCATGTCTCTGAGGCCAATGGATGCATTGGTGCAAGAGAATGCCTATACCTGTGTATTGTTCTGGAACTCTGTGTTTTGGATTTTGCTCTGTATCTGCTCTGAACAGGCAAGTGAGGATTCCAGGGAGAGTTAAAACTTCACACTCTGTAGGAAAGTTTTGAGAAGCCTGGTGGGTATCAGAAGGAAAAGGATTTTCCTTCACACTTTGTATTTTTCTCCCTACCTGATCCCTTCAGAATTTGGCATTCTGAAGGAGTGAGTGATGACATAAGATTTCTTTGCATAAATCCAGTAAGACCAGTCGTTTATAGTGGGTTTGTTAACCAAGACTTTGACTGGAATGTCACGCCTGAAGGAGGCATGTCTGGGTTCTGGTCGTTACCAGAAAGCCCTGAGGAAGTGGGATTGACTTGTGAAGCTAGTGAAAGCCCACGAGAAAAGCCTGGTACTTTGGTTGGTTGTGCGGTTCATGCCAGTCTTTCCAGGGAAGGAACGAAGCTTGCTTTCCTGAAAGATGGCCAAAAAGGAACCTGTAGGCACAATGGAAGCCTCAAGGATTTGAGTGAAACAACCAGTACAGGCGAAGTGGGATGGCAGATATGTGGCTCTGCTTCTGTACCCTGAGGGGCGGACCGAGAAGTCAATCTAAAGGTTCCCTGTGTGAGTTCCAGCAAAGCAAACTTAAAGATCATAAGTGATCCAGGCTGCTCTTGGTGTGTTTATGCAAAACAGTTTTTGACTGTCTTAGAACAGTCAAAATGAAAAGCAGGACTCAAAGTAGTCCCTTTAATAACAATGAGGGTGATCTTAGGAAGAAAAATTATGGTTTGAGGAAAATCACAATACTCAGTATTGAACATCAGAAATCGCGCAACTAACTGTCTTAAAAGATTGCTTTTCAATTTACAGGCACAAAGGACCTGTCAAATTGCCACTGTTAAATATCATTGTAGTAAGGGCCTTGTAAGAAGATGTCTTCCCGAAAGACAGCCTCACAGGCACAGAGACTGGATTGGGAATTTTTGTGTAAATTAACATGTGTTCTTCCTTCTGTTTTGCTAGGGCGTATGCCTAGGATCTCAATACCTGAGTCACTGGTTGCAATATAGGCCTTACTTAAGGAGCCCATCTTTATCATCACCCCTTGAGACTCAACATTTTGACTGAACTAAGTGGTTGGGTTGGGGCAGCCTAGGAGCTTCACTTTAGAACTGATTTTCCCTTTTCTGTTCTAAAGGCTTGGACAGAAAGGGCCCAGAAATCTGAAAGGAGGGAAATCCTAATATGTACCTCTCAGCTCGAGTGCAGTATAGTGGGACACAAGGGTTTTGGATAGCTGTAGCATGCCTTGCACACCTTCCTCCAGATAAGCCATTCTTTACTTAAGTCCCTGCCTTTGTCGTTAAATGGGTTATGATTTAATTGTGCTTCCAACTCTTTGCACATCTGTCACTTCCAGATTATGACCAGGATGTCAACGGTCCAGTAATGCCATCCTTTGGACACCAAGCCTGTGACTTCCTGGTGACAGCCAACTGACCAGGATTCTGTAAAGTCCTTTCCCTAACAAGAAGGACTCCCTCTGTGCTGCACACCCCTCTTTCAGGGTACCCCGACCCAAGGGTAGGTAGGACGACGCCCATGTCCAGAAGGAAGTAGTTACAAGAAGATCAGACCTTCGTCCATTGTCCCTTATAAGATTATAAAGTGTGTGTAAATGTGAAAGGAGGGATTTGTAACAGGGTGCAGCTGAGAGGGGAGCCCCAAATAGGGTAATAAGATCCAGAAGAGCTTGGAGATAATTGGCTCCACACCACAGGGCACACCTGCCCAGAATGCTGGCAGCTGTAGCCAACTGTGGGAGGAGCCGGAAATGGGGCTGCAGAAGGAGACTGGCACTGGGATTTAAACTCAGCAAGGCAGCCACTGGGAGTCTCTTTTTGGGACCACGTGTCTGTTTAGGACTACGTGGCTTTGGTGTCTTGGTTGAGACCATTCGGCTTGGGTGAGAGTCAGGACCACGAGGCTTTGGAAGTGCTCCCTTTTGCCACGTGGAGGGTGCTGGGAGGACTGTGTGCATTTTGGGGAACTTTAGTTTGTGTTATTTCGAATGAGTAATAAATTCCTTTCCTTTTCACTGAATCTCTGGTAGTGAGAGATATCTTTCCTTTGGTGGGGGACATAACAAACCTGGGGAGTTCCTTTTGGGAATAGTATATTTCCCTTTGAGGAGCCCCCCTTGTTGTTCTGTAACAATGCCACAACATGGATGAACCTGGAGGACATTATGTTACATGAAGTAAGCCAGTAACAAAAAGCCAAATATTGTATGATGCCACTTATATAATGTGGTAAGAGTAGTTAAAGTTAGAGGCAAAAAGAAGTGGTTGCCAAGGGCCAAGAAGAGAGAATGAGAGTTGTTATTTCATGGGTAGAGTTTCAGTTTTACAAGATAAAAGAAGTTTGCAAATGGATGGTGGCAATAAATACAAACATTATCAATGCATTTAATACTACAGAACACTTAAAAATAAAGCCTGACTTGACATACAAAATATGATTCCCAAAAAATTTAAATCATTTTGAAGCAGAATTTCAAAGCTGGTAGGCCATGTAAATTTGAACTGGTTTCTATTATTGCCACATGGTAGCACTTTAGATGCTACGTAATGAACCCGTCCTCGTTAAGTGGCATGAAAATGTCTTTGGGTAACTGAGGTTCCTGTATGTGAATATGTATTTTACTGTTTACTGTCATAATTTGAAATCTCTTTAAGACTACACCACGGTCATTCGTGCATTCTATTCAGTAGTGGTGCTAGTACGAGGAACTACAGTGAAAACCCAGAGTGATGAAATGTAAAGGTCAAGCTGTTCCTGTGACACTGAAGCCACTAGTTTTCACATATACCAGCAATGGTGCTGAGAAAAAAACAGGCATGGCTCAGGCAGGGGGTTGGGTGTCATCTCACAAACTGAAAGGTTACTGTTTTGATTCCAGGTCAGGGCATATGCCTGGATTGCTGGCCAAGTCTCCAGTTGGGGGCATGTAAGAGGCAGCCAACTGATGTTTCTCTCCTTGTCTTCCTTCCTTCCCCTCTCTCTAAAAATAAGTAAAATCTTTTTAAAAAAGGGGGGCTGGTTTAAAGGTTTTAATGTAAATACCTATTAAAATATCTAATAAATTTGTTATTCATATTCCTTTATCTTTAATTCTGTAAATTATTCATGAAAATGATTTAAAAATATAAAAAATACAAACGGTTCATTGTACCCAGATAATAAATGGTGATCATGCTCTTACCAGGTACACTAAGGGTTAGCTACACCTAACGTGCAATCTCCTCACCATGGGAATCCTAGTCATACCAGACACCTAAATATTGAGTATCCACTATTACCAGGACGACTAAAGGGATAGTATTATCCACACTATCTCAGGGCAATTAATGATTTTTATCATGCTTCTTTGGTCCCTTTCAAACTGAAAGGTGTTGACTATGAACAGAATCTAAACTCATCTACTTCTATGAGAAGACTTTCCAAAGCAGCAGAGACTGTACCAACACACGACTGGTATTATGAAGTACACACAACTGCTACGAGTGGTGCTCTGGAACTTTGTCGTCTTCTTTCAAGCTCTTACCTCTACCTAAAAACTGCTGTGCTTATGCTTCCCGTTCTTGTCATGAGCAGAAGAGGACAAACTGTAAGTGTTTCTCCTTTAGATGGAGTCTCCTGAGGTCTTTTCTTACCTTTATATGTTTATAAGGTGGAGGCTTCTTATCATTCTTTCGGTCTTCCTGAAGCTGTCTTAGCTCTTTTTGGGCCTTTAACTCCTCAAACCTTGCTGCAGCTTCCTGAAGAGCTAAGAAAACACAACAGCAGAGGTGACTTAATCTCTGGGTGGAGTTATTTCACCTCGCCCCCTTGTAAGTGGGAGGAAATTCATGTTTTAGACAAATATCACCAACATTATATGGAGAATTAAGTATTATATATGACTTCTTTCAAGTAAGTTACAGTCCCCAGGGTACTCAGATAATAGTATTAAGACAAAATAATCCATCACTAGATGGCATAATAGAGACTCCCAGCTGCAGAGGAAAATTTAAAACAAACAGCTAAATGAGCTGAAAATGCCCCCATGTAGCATTGCCTAACGATAACTAGATCGTGCTCAGCACAGTCACTGCCTTTAAACCTATTTCTCGTGTGAGTCCTGAACTTCCTGCTTCCAGAAACATGCTGCCTCTTAGGTGTCACAGGTACATGCCATGTTCCTCTGGAATAAATCCAGAGTTGAAGTTTTCCTTCTTTCTTCTTCTCTAGAGCACCTGTCGTACTCTCGTCTCCTAAGACTCATTCTGCAACTATTAGCTCTAATGATATAAAAACAGACCTTCACAGCTAATCATTCAAGGCCTGTACTTTAAAATGGTGGAAAGATGGTAACATCTGAAAAATCCCCCCCAAAAATTAAGATTCTGCCTTGGCTGGTATGGCTCAGTGGATTGAGTGCTGGCTTGCGAATAGAAAGGCCGCTGGTTCGATTCCCAGTCAGGGCACATGCCTGGGTTGTGAGCCAGGTCCCCAGTTGGGGATATGTGAGAGGCAACCACTGAATGTTTCTCTCTCTCTTTTACACCTTCTCTTCTCCTCTCTTTAAAAATAAATAAAATCTTTAAATAAAATCTTTAAAAAAATCTTAAGATTCTCATTCTTATCCACTTAAAATTTGAATTCATTATTCTTGACCCAGGTTAAAAAGTCTAAAAAGAATTCAGTTCCTCCCTCTTTCCTCTCTGTTGTTTTTCCCTATGTCGTCAATTCTTAAAAGAAAATCCCACCCCTAATCCATCCCTTTTTCTCCATTTCCCTGTCACCATCCAGTATAATTTGTTTTGTCTAGAGTCCTGTACACTTTTCTTAAGTCCACCCCTCCTTCATCCTATTTATTATTTAGCATATCCTGCCTGGTCTATCTACTTAATGTGTATCCAATATCCGTATCTCTCCATGTGACAGTCTTGTCATGTCTACCCAGAAGTACTGAAACAGCTACCCCCTGATAGTCCTGGTGGCAGCCTCTCAGTGTCCGTGGTCTTGTAGTCTACTCACTGAGATTTCTAAAACTCTGCTCTGACCATATAAATCATTTACCTTTTCAGGCCAATAGCCCATTGCTCTCTTAACCCCATGCTTAAACTATACTAAATACTTGGAGGTCGCTAACTCAGCACATTAGATTCAATGTGTGTTTTCACATGTGCCTTCTTCTCATTACAACATGTTAACTTCTCCACAGTTGGTGCAAGGGTTAAGAAATTTGATTCTAGAGACCAGCAATTAAGACTTTGAAACCTTCCTCTATCACAGATCAGCACTGGGACCTTGGGCAATGAATTCAACTTCTATGTGTCTCAGTTTCCCAATCTGAAAATAAGGACAATGGCACCTAACTTACAGGGTTGCCACAGGATTTAAAGAAGACAAACTCTGAACTGGGCCTGCCAAACAGCAATGGTAACTATTAATTATTATAGTTAATTCTTCAAAGCATCACTTAGGAAAGAAGCCACATGATTTGTAACTTCAACCCCCAGTGTATTTCTGTTTCCTCTCGGTCTGCTCCCATGGCATACCATGCACTCTTCTGCCGCAACACTCAATGAATGAGATTTTGACTGCTGGTATCTGTGTCCAATTCCCACATAAAAACATGTGCTTTTTGTAGGCAGAGGCACCTAGCAAGCCCAGGGTCAAGGCATAAAAAGAACAGAATCCCAGAGCTTCATCAGGCTCAGCTTTACCAGCCAAGATGTTATCACTTGGTCACCCTCTGAGCCTACAAGTCTCACGCTCCTACATTATTAGTAATCATCACCCATGTCTAAACAAAAAACACATGGCCAACAGTTAAGTTAGAATCCACGGAAATTAACATGAGGCAAATAGAACTTTTGTTATTAAATTTCTTCCCTTCAGACATCTTTCTCATTCCCCATATAGGAAGTTTCATCTGTTTATTACCTTCTTGTACCTCACCAGGGAGTTTCACTTTCTTAGAGTCCCTCTTCATCATGCGAACCCTTATACTTCAATGTCCACACACATTCAAATAACAAGACATACCTGCGCTGCCTTTCTAAGGACAGCTAATGGAAGAAGGTAATTATCACTGATAGGATCCCAACTGTGTGCCTCACCAGCTGACTTTTCTATTACTGCACTGAATTCTCACAGCGACCTTTACTCACGATATAGTAAGAGAAAACTGAGGCTCACAGTTGAGTCAACCCCTCCCAGCCCCAAATGTCCTCAACTCCTTCATGGCGAGGCCAGCTTATGAAATGTCTTTTGACTCAATATACTTTGACTATCTTATTTTGCTCCATGATTTTTGGTGAATTTTATTTCTTGCCAGCAAACTAAAAACAGAACTAATTAGACCAAAAACCTCCCTTAAGGACATTCCAGTTAAGTAAAAGTTAAATTCAAAAACAATGAATTGTGAGAGTCAACTTCCCTGCAAATCCTGTAGCTGCAGCCACATACGCCCCCAGAGGGCAGAACACAGCTGCTAATGGAACATACATGAATTCTAACACATAGTTGTGACACAGAACAGATTCTCTGGCAACAGAGGACTGTATTGGTCTGAGAAAGAAAAAGGACATGGTTACCTTTTTTATACGTCCCATCCACTCCTTTGCCCATCTTATCCTTGCTGCTCACATCCCCCTCCATGTAGGGAAAGACTCGGGCCTGGTGAGTCCACAGATAGTCATTAGATCCAAAGAAGAGTACAGGGAACTCGCCTACATCATGTCTCATCTTATCAATGTTGGAAGGAATAGCTCGAGGATGGCAGATCTCAGCGGGCCACCACCTGGGAAAGGTGAAAACAAAGGAAAATTCTAAAAGACTGGAAGGCACTAGGAAAATAACCAATTCTTTAGAACAGGAATAAAGAATAGCAATGTCTTTTTATCTACATTAAAGTCTGACCTTGAGTACCTTAACAATCCAACTAGTGAAAAAACAAGTAGTATGTACCAAAAGCTGGAAACACCCGCCCTCACACATATGCCTACATACACAGATACATTCCCTAAGACTCAAGTTATTTTACTTCAAGGAATCTGTAACAGGAAATAAGTATCTATATAGCAGGGAAGTATTATCTATAGGAATGAAAACCTGGAAACAATCTAAATGCTCAGCATAAAAGGAATGATAGATCTAACTATGGTGTACTATGCAATAAAATACAACTTGGCCTTTAAAAAGGAAACTTTCACTATTAGGGGAAAGAAAAATGGCACCAAGTAATGCCTCCCTGGCAAGCATGTAAATTAATACAACCACTTTAGAAAGATAGTTTGGCATTAGCTATTAAGGTTATAAACCCCCACCCTGCTACTCTACCCTGAGAAGACCCTAGAGAAGCTCCTATGCATGTATACCACCACACTGACGAAATGCTAGCAGTCCACCCAGGAGAATGGACGACTGAACTATACACTGCACTGTACAACTATATCATATGAATGAGCTGGAGCTCTGTGCTAACCGGAATTAAATCTCGTGAGAATAATAGTGAATGAAAAAAGCAAGCTGCAGGAAAACATAACAATCCCTTTATATAAAGGTCTAAAGCACGCAAAGCAAAGTATTATACATACAGTAAATGTACAGAGTAAGGCAAAGGAATAAAGGCACAAAATGCAGTAAGGTGGTTCCCTCTGATGGGGTGGGGACAGGATGAATTCAGACGGGGCTGGAGGGAGACTTAAAAGTAGCAGCAATTCGCGGTTTCTTTAACTGGGAGGTACATACACAGGCATTCCTTTTATTATTCTCTGCAATCACCCAGGTCACAATATCCTTTTGTATATTCCATGATCTATAAAAATAATTTTAAAGAGAAAAAGCAAGCCACAAAAACTGAGTATAAACTACAAGGTCAATTATTTTGAGGGTGCATGTGCTGGTGTTATCTGCAAGTAAATGTGCCAAAACACTAGCAAACAATGTATCTTCCTTGATTCTAAGATCTAAAGGTTTCATGAATGAATTTTCTACACTTTCCTATGATCAAAACAAAAAATTAAGGTTTTTTTTCTTTTATAATGAAAAACTAATGGGGAAGGGAGAGACCTTGCTTAACCAGGGACATCATTAGAAAATGTTAAGCACTCTAAGAGATAAGAAGAAACAGAGAATGGTACAAAAAATGGTTGCCTGTCTCCTTCATGCTTACTCACCTGTATCTTCCAACTTTCACCCAGACAATTTCCCGGTAATGTGGCTTTTTGCCTGCTTTGCAGTCATTGCAATACCAGTTTCCTTCGGGGATATCAATGTTCAGGCATTCCCGATGAAAAGCAGCTGGGCAAGAATCACAGCAAAGAAGGCTGCCTCCTGTAACAATAAAAAAATCTGGCACTTAGAAACACAAGGTTACATATGAGAACCCAGCAGAAACAGCCTGCAAGTAGCGCTTAACCAGTTATTTGTCTTTCCGCCAAATTTAACCTAGTAATTTAATTAGTTATTCAGAAAGACTTTCCTGCAAGAGTGTTTCCTTTATAATATTCCTGAACCACACCCTTGAAGATCTGTTAGATTCATAGCAAGTAAACATGAAATGTTATTGGCAAAATTAGGTCAGGCCAAACCCCGAAAAGTCATATATGTGTACAAACACATACGAGGTCTGCCCAGAACAAGCCCAGCCATTGTTACTATAAAGAGAATAGTTTGGCCCTGGCTGGCATAGCTCAGGGGATTGAGTGCAGGCTGTGAACCAAAGCATCGCAGGTTCGATTCCCAGTCAGGGCACATGCCTGGGTTGGAGGCCACGGCCCCCAGCAACTGCACATTGATGTGTGTGTGTGTGTGTGTCTCTCTCTCCCCCTCTCCCTCCCTTCTCTCTCTAAAAATAAATAAAATCTTAAAAAAAAGAGAGAGAGGGAGAATGGTTTGCATGAAATGGGTGTAACCTGGCAGCCAAGGACAGTAGACTGGAATGTATATATTCCTTGAACAGTGAGGGCTCCACTATATTAGTCCGTGGGGGCGGTAGATGCCGTTGAGTGAACATGTGTACTGTGTGGCCATTGCATTAGAAATGATGAGCGAGTAGAGCAATGAATCTGCATCAAATTTTCCATTAAGCTTGAATTGTTCTTCCATGGAACCTATTCATGATTCAGGCTTTCAGGGACAATGCAATGAGTGCGGCACAAATAAAAGTGCAACACAAATAAAAGTGGCACAAAAGCTTCAAAGATGGTTGAAAATCTGATGAAAGTGATCCACATCCTGGAACGCCTATGACAGCAAAACATCTGAGAATGTTGCAAGTTTATGGTCTGCAATCAACAAAGATCACTGACTGACTATGACAACTAGAAGCTAATCTAGGGATTCCAAAAACCACTACTTCTGAGAATTTGATGTAGGATCTTAGCATGAAATGTGTCATAGCAAAATTTGTTCCACAACTTGTATTGCCAGAGCAGAAGGAACATTACGCGCAGTTGCTGATGACTTAATTCAAACGGCTATCGATGAACCAGATTTCCTCAAGGTCATAACCGGAGATGAATCGTGGGTCTACGGCTATGACCCAGAAACAAAGGCCCAGTCGTCCCAGTGGAAACTGCCTGGTTCTCCACACCTGAAGAAGGCGTGGCAAAGTCACGGCAAGATCAAGACCATGTTAACTGTGTTTTCTGATTGGGAAGGTGTTGCCCATCACACGTGCACTCCTTTAGGCCAATTAATAAGGAGTACTACCTCAATGTTGTTCAGAGGTTGAGAGATGCAATAAGACAAAAACGGCTGCAGCTCTGGGAAACTGGTGATTGGCAGCTGTATCACAACAACGCATCTGGTCGTGTATCACAACTCCTACAGAGGTTTTTGGCGAAACATCTAATCACTCAGGTGACTCAGCCCCCCTAACAGCTCAGATTTTGCACTCCACCAACTTCTGGCTTTTACTAACACTAAAATCATCTTTGAAAGGGAAGAGATTTCACACTATCAATGAGATTCAGGAAAACACAACGGGGCAGCAGATGGCGATTCAAACAAAAGATATGCAGTGTTTTAACAATGGAAGAGATGCTGGGAAAACTGTGTGAAGTTTCAAGAGGACTGAGGTATCACTGTCCTATGTACAATGTTTCATGTATCTTCAATAAATGTCTGTTTTTCATATTACATAGTTGGATACCTTCTGGACAGACCTCATATATACATTCTTTCCTCTTCACTAAAAGGCAACACAGCAGAGAGTGTTAATGACACACACAGACTAGTGTATAAAGAGCACAAGCATCAACTGATGTCTGATTTAAGCTCTTAAGATCACATGACCTTGGGGAATTCACTTCTCATGCCGAGATGTAATTCCCTGAACATAAGGTTTTTCCTACAATGAACAATAAATAAGCAGACCTGTTTGAGAAGTGAGTGATTAAATTGCCTAGTAGTGATGACACATAAGAACAGTCATCCACTTTTTATATTGCTAACCTTTTAATCTTTTCTATGACTGGCACTCTCATGACATCTATGGCCCCTTTCAGAATAGCATTTATATATGTATAAATGTAATACATAAGCTAAAAATGACATAGATTATATTAAAATATAATGATCACATGGGCACTTCTACTCAGAAACCATTTTACATTCATTTCATGTTACCCTGGAATTAAAAAGTCTAATGCTGAAATTATTTCATCTTCCCATGTTTAAGAAACATGAACACTTAGAGCCTGTACTTCACCATCCCAGACACTAAGAGGAGAATTATAGAATGTTATATTTGGATGCTATTAAATACCAAAATTCTGTCTTCAACTTTATTCTAAACAAACAAAAGGTGCTACAATAACAAGCAGCAGTTTTCACCAAAAGACAGTTTTATTTTACTTATTTTTTAAAGATTTTATTCATTTATTTTTAGAGAGAGGGGAAGGGAGTGAGAAAGAGAGGGAGAGAAACATCGATTGGTTGCCTCTTGCATGCTCTCAACTGAGGACCTGGCTGGCAACCCGGGCATGTGACCTGACAGGGAATAAAACCCGTGACCCTTTGGTTTGCAGGCAGGTGCTCAATCCACTGATCCACACCAGCCAGGGCTGAAAAAGACAGTTTTATAAGGAGCAGATATCATAAGAACAAAAAAAAATGTATGATGTCATAAAATTTTATACAGAACAATTAACAAAGCTAACATAGTCCTCTCTGTGCATTAAAATATCCCTAACTACACCAAAGTTCCAGTTTCTACCCATGTAAAGTATGTTTAATATCCTTCTTTGTTTTAAATTAACATCATAATTTGAGGACACCAATCACGTCCTGATGCAGACCCTAATCAGTAAGTGGAGCTTTTCCTTAAATTACCAGGTCACATAAATCTTGAGAACAAAAGTAAAAGTCCACTTCTTTGTTAACTTTAACACTATTTATTATATTCAAATTTCCTAAAGGGGATGCTCATCAAATTACACATGTTCATTCTTTATCAACTATTCCTTCAAAATGTCCATAACCACACAAGTTTCTGTAAAACTGCATGACCAATAAATATATATATATAAACTCATGAAAATTGTTCCCCAAAATTTACTAATCAACAAAATGTAATCATTCTGAAAAGGAATGAAGAAAATTAATAGGAAAGCTGGTGTCACCTTCACACCAGAAGATGGTGGAGCAGTGTCAACTCCAGTCTTAGAAAAAGAGTGTGTGGCCTACACACTCACAGTGACCCAGCACATGCTCCTTGTACAGGGGGCCATGAAAAACAGCCTCACACCGAGAACTACAGCCCCTACGGTGCTTCTTAGAAGCTCAGTTCAGCAAGAGAACAATTCAGAACTCTAAGTGCACCACAGTAAACAGACTGAATGAGTACTGAATCTTCCACTGAACTAGCAGAAATCAGGCTGTGAGAAATGGACAGGAATTATATAAGATGGATAATACTGGCTCTGTTCTGCAGGAGAAATACTTTTAAATTGAATATACAAAACATACAAAATTACCTTTTCCTCTACATTATAAGACTTTTAGAAACATTAATATCCCTTACAGTAAGGAAATTCATCAATTTCTTCTTTCCAATCTCCCATTTAAATTCATGTAAAATTAATCAAAAAAAAATTATACCATGACACCATCTTCTGGAATTGCTTCTATCCAGTTATATGCGCAGATGTTTGGAGTGATATCACTTAATATTAAGTAATTTTTTTTTCTGATGGTGAGACTCGGGTGATTTGGAGTTTGTTCGTTCTTTCTGTTCCTTTCTTTTTTTGTCTTTGTCTTTCAGACTTACTGAGATATAGTTTACATATGACATTGTATAAGTTTAAGGTATAAAACTTAACAACCTGATATATGTGCATATTGTGAAATGATTAACACAGTAAGATAAGGTAACATATCTATCATACCCCAGTTACATATTTTTTTTTGGTGGTGAGAACTTTTAAGATGTGCTCTCTTTGCAACTTTCAAATATTTAACATAGTCACTATGCTGCACATCACACCCCCTGAACTTACCCATCTTATAACTAGAACTTTGTACTGTTTGACCACAACCCCTCATTTTTCCAACAGTGGTTTTGTCTCCTATTTCTTTATTGCATCAACTGTTTAACATTTTGATAAAAATTAAGTCACTATTCAAAATAAAAATAAAACCCATTTCTATTGGGAAACAAATCCAAATTTGGAAGTTCTGTTATGTCATATTAATTCAGCATATCACTTCCTTGTAGTAGCAATGTGAAAAAAACTTTTTGGTGCAATTAAGATATTGTATTAATCTCCTTTTAAACTATTCATACATGAGTAAGTCATAACTTACCTTCTGAGCACACAAAACACCAGCTCACATTAACATGCTCATGATTTCGGCAGCCCCGCCTGGGTGTAAAATGATTAGGGCAGATGATACTATTAGATGCTAGAATCTTTGACCCAGCAGCCAGGCAAAAGTCATTGGCATGGTATGCCACAGGACAGCGGACACAGCGCATCAGACGACCTAAAAATACGAGACACAGGAAAATCGGGGAGGAGAAAAAGAAAAAACAAACATATTAAATATTAAAAAGTGAGTTATTCAAGTTTATTTGCTAGTACTGAGAAAATGTCGCAAATAGAAAAAAGCACTACTAAGGCAGGGGACTTTGAGAGCTTGTTTGAAGGTTCCAGCAAGGGAGCACGGCTACCATATATCCTTGACCAAGACCAGTCCTCTACTCTACTCTACTCGGGAAGACCGTCCTCTTTGACCAAGCGCACAGCTTTGGGAGGGACGCACATGGATCAGTGAGGGAGGAAGGGGACACCCGCCTAGCCAACCAGATCAGCCAAATCAACCCTGGTGATCAGCGGGGTGACATATGTCGCAGCCTGATCGCCCTCACATCCAGGGCAGGGGATCTTAAACACCCAATTCACTATAAAAAACTCAGGTGGGAACTATATAACTTCAACATAAGGAGTCAGATCCCACAACAGTAAATAAGCCTGTCTCACCAAAAAGCCCCACTGAAACCATTGCCCTGACTCCTAGGAAACCTGGAATCACCTGCAAACTAAATGGTGTGTGGAGATGTGCACTACTGGAATAAAAGGCCAGATGGCAGGAATACTATTATTGCTTGCTTTTGTTGCCTAATGTGGTGATTCTTAAAGCCTTTCAGGTAAACAAGCCCCTCTACCCCTTACTGATGAAATTATGTCCTCTAATATACTTCAACTGAAAGCCATTACACCAAAGCATCTGAACGTAACCTATGCTAACAATTAAAAACAGAAAGGTACCTGATAGTTAAACTGCAATTTTGATCAAGCAAGTTAAATTACTGTGATTAAGACTGATGAGCCCTGGCTGGTGTGGCTCAGTGGATTGAGTGCAGGCCTGTGAACCAAAGGGTGGCTGATTTGATTCCCAGTCAGGGTACATGCCTGGGTTGCAGGCCAGGTCCCCAGCAGGGGGCGTGTGAGAAGTAACCACACACTGATGTTTCCCTCCCTCTCTTTCTCCTACTATTTCCCTCTTTCTAAAAATAAATACAATCTTAAAAAAAGAGAGAAAAGATTGATGAGATCTAGAGGGCCTGGAAATCAACTTACAAAAGGTAGTGCCGATCTGGTTAAAAGACTGATTAATGAAAGGAGTCAAGTCTACTAAATTTTCTTGCTCAGACCTCAATGGGTGAAATGGGGGCTCTTTGGGCACACAAGCTTTTAACAGTAGAGATACAATATCTGGTTTTTAGGAAAATCAGTAAGAGACCCACTATTACTGAACAGAAAGAAATGATTATTTTCCCAGTAGGAACAGATGTAAAAACTTCAGTTTATTTATATCCACCAATAGCTCTCCAACTATGAAACAGAAAAAAAGGTTTCAAGACAGGAGTTTCCATTTTAAAAAACAAACTAACAAAAACAAATCAACACAAAACAAAAACCTCACTTTTGATCTACACGCACGTCTGAAGGACATCACATGTGACGACCATAGATGTAAGAGGGCCCACAGGAGAATACAGTGTGGTCCAATGCAGCGGTCCCCAACATTTTTGGCACCAGGGACAGTTCGCTGGCTTGCCCACCGCTCACTTCCTGCTGTGTGTGGCCTGGTTCCCAATAGGCCACAGACTGGTACTGGGGGTTGGGGACTCCTGGTCTAATGGAGTAGGCAGCAGGATGAAGACATGCAACAAAACACTTTTTCAAACTAAATCTCAATAAAACTCAAATATTTAAAACAACTACGTAACATTAGGGCTCCACAGAAAACAACGTGGTGACTATTTAGTCCATTACTCTGTTCTCTCGCACAAAATACTGGTACTCTGACAAAAGCTAGAAAGATCGCAAAGAGACATGCCAGATAGCACCTGGAAACATGCACTGCCAATGGCACTGCTATTTTACAGTTAGACTGGTTCATGTGAGAAACCTGTACCTTTAGATGCAGAAACACTGGCTGGATTAGCAGCATGGCAGGTTATACAGATGTGGAGGGAGCACCGGAAGCCCTTGTTCTGCATGACAGTGGGTGGGTATTTCTGAACACACTCTTCATGGTAAAACTTTCCACACAAGGGCAGAAGGCACCTTTTAACATCTTCCCCACTCTGTTTACATACAAAACAGGTATGAATTCCTGGGAAAGAGAAAGAAGGTAACATATTAATAACAATTCAAGAACTCACCCGATGTGAAACTATTAGATGAAAAGTTAGCAGGCACACAATTCCACACCAAATTCCACCAGGAGGGAGGGGGCAGGGTGTTGGGGGCTGGGTGTAGGGTGTGTTCCCTCCCCACCATGTAATTCTGCAATACCAGCTGGTTGTCCTACAATTCCCCCCGCCATCAGGCAATTCTGCAACACTAGTTGGCTGTCCTAGCTCAATTCTGACACTACCTACACCTAGAGATAACAGCTGATCCCACAGGTTAAGGACTCAGCCCTAGATAATGTCCTGTCCACGCACCCCTTCAGATACCAATCTTCAAGACCAGGTTGTAGACTGTACTTCTGAACAACTAACTATAATCCCTTTCTTGGGTTCAATTAATTTGTTAGAGCAGCTCATGGGACTCAGAGAAACATGTTACTTATTAGATGGCCAGTTCTTATAAAAGGATATAACTCAGGAACTGCAAGATGGAAGAGATGTACACAGCAAGGATAGGGAAATGGCTCAGAGCTTCCACGTCCTCTCCAAGCATGACACTCTCCCAGAACCTCCACATGTTCACCAACCCAGAAGCTCTTCGAACCCCTTCCTTTTGGATTTTGATGCATTAATTACACATGCATGACTGGGGCCTATTTCAACCTCCGGCCCCTCTCTTCTCCTCTCCCGAGGTCAGAAAGGTAGGACTGCAACCTTCTAGTCAAATGTGTGGTTCTATGGGCAACCAGTCTCCATCTTCAGATGGGTCTACAAGTCACCTCATTAACGTAGCAAAAGGCATTCAAAGACAGCTTTATGGCTCCCATCACTTAGGAAATTCCAAGGGTTTCAGGAGCTCTGTGCCAGAAACTAGATATGTATTTACTGTAAATCACAATATCACAGCAAGTAACTTTGAAATAGACTGATCAGGCTGACAACATAACTAACTCAATCTTAGATCACTATTCAGTGGGAAACTGACAACACATGCTTGCTGACAAGACTAGAAGTAACGGGAAGTACCCATCACCTCGCCAAGAGAAAACTGACCAGAAACTAACCCAATCTCTACAAGTTTCCAGGAAATTTGGAGAAAAGAGAAACAAGTTAAATTAAACAGACACCTGAAGGGTACAATCAACCACATTTAGAATGTGGAAAATCTTGTGGTACAAATGGCCACTGTCTTGACAAACAGATGTCAATTTAAAAATAGGGTGAGAAGGACAAAATTGTTGTCCTTTATGAGAAATTTAAGAGACACATCAAAAATATAACACAGATTTTATTTGGATCTTGATTCAAAACTCTATAAAAAGACATCTTTGAGATAAATGGGAAAATTTGAAAATGGCGCTGGACAGTAGATGACACAGAGAGGTTACTTTATAATTTTGCCACACACTGAATATATGTATTTTTAAATGTTCTAAGTGTTAGACCTTTTGAAATATGGTAAAATGACCCAGAAAGTAGTTCACATACAAAAATTACATCATATCACATCACATACAAAAGTTAATTAAAAAAAGATCATAGGCCTAAATGTAAAACCTAAAACTACAAATTTTCAGAGGAAAACAAAGAAAATATTTGTGACCCTTGAGTTAAGAAAGATGTCTAAGGTATGACACCAAAGTAAAGTCCACAAAAAGAACAAGTTGATAAGCTAAACTTTACCAATATTCAAAGGACACCATTAAAAAAATGAAACACTGCCCTGGTTGGTGTGGCTCAGTGGATTGAGTGCAGGCGAGAACCAAAAGGTTGCCGGTGTGATTCCCAGTCAGGGCACATGCCTGGGTTGTAGGCCAGGTCCCCAGCAGGGGGCGTGTGAGAAGAAACCACACACTGATGCTCCTCTCCCACTGCTTTTCCTTCCCTTCCCCTCCGTCTAAAAATAAACAAACAAAATCCAAAAAAAAAAAAAAAAAAAAAAAAAAAAAAAAAAAAAAAAAAAAAAAAAAAAAAAAAAAA
>PVIA01008426.1:0-45161 GCA_004024845.1 Tonatia bakeri | reverse complement strand
ACACACACACACACACAAACACTTCATCAAAGAGGATAGCAAATAAGCAATAGGATACACAATATCATTTGCCATGAGGGATATGCACATTAAAACCACAATGAGAAAACATAACACATCTGTCAGAATGGCTAAAATTAAATAGACTGACAATGCCAAGTGTCACTGAAGATGGGGAAGAACAGAAACTCTCAGACATTGCTGATGGGAATGTAAAATGGTACAAACATTTTGGAAAACAATTTGAATGTTTCTTTAAAAGTTAAACATATAGCCCTGGCTGGTGTAGCTCAGTGGATTGAGCGCGGGCTGCAATCCAGGCATCGCAGGTTCGATTCCCAGTCAGGGCACATGCCTAGGTTGCAGGCCATGTCTCCCAGCAACCGCACATTGATGTCTCTCTCTCTCTCTCTCTCTCTCCCCCCTTCCCTCCCTCCCTTCCCTCTCTAAAAATAAATTAATAAAATCTTAAAAAAAAAAAAAGTTAAACATATATTGTACCTACCACATGATGCAGCCATCTAAAGTATTTACGCAAGAGAAAAGACAATGTTTCCATATAAAGAACTGAATGTTCACAGCAGCTTTATTTATAATAGCTCAACCTGAGAACAATCCAAATGTACATCAACAGGTGAATAGATAAACAAACTGTGGTACATCCACACAATGAAATGCTACTCAACTATAAACATGAATGAACTCTCAATACCTGCAATGATGTTGTTGAATCTCAAATTAACTATGCTAAGTGGTAGTTTCACAGGTGTATGTACACACACTGCCACCAAAACATACCAAACTGTACACTCTGTGCAGTTTCTTGTACTACAAGTTCCTGCGATAAAGTTGTTTTAAGAAAGAGAAAGAAGTACTAATACACATGACATAGATGAGTCTCAGAAACCACGCTGAGCCAGACACAAAAAACTACAAGGACTTTGATTCCCTTTATATCAAACACTAAAAAAGAATACATCTAATGTGAAAGGAGATCATTAATTGCCTGAACTGAAGAAGGGGGTGGGAGGTAAGGGTGGGCAAGATGTGTAAAGGTTGACAGACCTTTTTGGAATGATAGAAATGTTCTAACATTTTCCCTGTGGTTGTGGTTACACGGGTGTATAAATTTTTATCAAAACCTGTAAGAGCCCAGACTGGTGTGGCTCAGTGGGCTGGGCATCGTCCCAGAGACCCAAAGGCTGTCAGTTCAATTCTTGGTCAGGGCACATGTCTGAGCTTGCGGGCCAGGTCCCCTGATGGGCGCATATAAGAAGCAACCAATGGCTTTTTCTCCACACATAAATGTTTCTCTCCCTCTCTCCCTCCCTTTCACCCTCTCTAAAAATATACAAATAAAATCTAAAAATAAACCACTTATCAAAACATACATTAAAACTGGTGCATTTTATAGTAGGCAAATTATACTTCGATACAGCTGATTTCAAAAAAAAAATAGCTTTGCCTTAGATAACCTGCTCAGAGAATATCACATCATAATAAAGACAAGGCTAACAAAACTGGATCACTGGCACAAAAGGCAAGGCGATCTTTCTCAGATTAGGCAAAATAACCCCACAACTATCTTGTCCTCCAGCTTTTGTCCCCACAGTGTTAAAGGTGGCAGCGTAACGATGAAAGAACTCAACAGGACACTGCCACCTATTTACAGACACCAGTACACCCTGTCTCCTTCCCCACAGGACCCACCCTAAACTTACACTCTTCCCTTCGTTAGAAACACCTTTCCCTAACATTCTCACCAAGCCAAGAAAAAACTGCTTCTGCTTCCTTCTCCTGTCTCACAACTCCAGGGGACATTCCCATTTTACCTGTTCATCTCTTAACCTCTTTTGCCTGTGACTGTACTCTTCCAATTACTCTCTCCTGGAAAGGATATTCATTTCCCCACACAGTTTTTAAACTTCATCCTACAAAAACTCAAGATGCTCTTCCTCTTGCTGCTATTAATATCCTCCCTTCAGCTACTGCTCCTATTTTTGTTAAAATTCAGCTTCTCTAAGAAACAGTGTTTACTGCCACCCATTCGCCCTCACGCTGATTTCACGTGGCACCATCTGATGAAAAGCCAACCATTTCTTGCTGTCAAACACGACAGCCTCCATTCACTCCAGACCTCCTTGATCTTGTCTCCTTGCTGCATCTGCCCCCGCTTATGACGCCCCACTCCCATGGCCCTCACATTCTTTGACTTGACCCTCCTTACCCTCCAGTTGCACCTTGTAAGGACATATCCCCAGGTACTGTCATGGACTTTCTTCTTGCTCTACAGGTGCTTTTCCCTTTGGGCAGCACCATCCACATTTACGGTATTAATTACTTATGAGCCTAAGACTCAGTCCTCATTTCTTCACCACTAGAATGCTGCACCATCCACATATAATGCTGAAACAGAGCAATCTCTTTAGCACAATTTGGGAAGTGCTTTACAGGTTGGTCTCATCTGACCATTCCTACTTTCTGACTCAATCTGCATATTATAATCCCACAATGTCACTTTTTGGGGTAAAGTTTTATTGACATATGAAGAAAAGTACACATATTCTAAGTGTATTATTTATAAATAAGCGTGAAGTAAAGATACTTATGTAATCACCACTCACAGCAAGAAATATAAATCATTACCAGTAATCCAGCAGCCTTCCCCACCACTCACCAGTGCCTCTTCCCTAGAACATCCTGCACTCTAAGAGCACTGATCTATGCTTTATCCTCTACTTTCATCACTAGATCTTCTGTCCTTCTCATCTCCACTTCTCTCTTCAAGTCAAACTCAGGTATCTTCCTCTGTGGAGGTGGCTCACCTTTATTCACAGAGCACTTTAAATGCACCTCCACTGTAACACCTTTTGAACTTACATTATGCTGTACTGTACATTCGTTATTCATTTGGAAGCTCTTCAGAGGGCAGAGATCGCACAGCACCTATGCCTATAGCAACTAGCCCAGTATTGCAACAAAACAGTGTCTCCCATAAATGAGAAACTTTAAAACTCAGACCTCCTTTGGAAGAAGACCCCTCTATATCTAACTTTACCTGTGCGACATTCATTGCAGATAAATTTTCCTCTGGGCATCTCAGTTAATCCAAGGCACTCCAGGTGGAAAGCCCCACAGCACTGTGCCTCACATAACAGCAGCTCACCCAGTTTTTCACAGTTCTGTTAAGAAAAAGAAAACAGATCTGTCTATAGAAAAAGGTTTTAAAATCCCAAGCAGGGGGCCCTCATGAAGAAGATTAACAAGTAGCTTTGCCAGAAACAAGAAAGCTCACCAATCATTTAGCCAATATTTAATGATTACCTCCTCTATGCCAGGTAGCACAAGGCCCTGGGTCTCGTGGTTCTTATATTCTAAACACAGAAAATACAAGTAAAAACTTAAACAGAAAAGGTATCAGACAATGATAAGCATTAGGGAGATAGAGCATTTGAACAGATCTTTGGATTGGGTGATTAGAAATGGCCTCTCAGACTGGCTCTGAATGACAAGTCGGCCATGTAACGTGAAGGAGACGCAGGAAGGCCGAGCGTATGGAGAGTCCACAGGCAGGAACAACCACGGCATGTCTGAGAATCACAAGGGAAGCCTGTGTCACTGGACTAAAGTAGACAAAAGTTGTAAGAGGTAGAAGATGAGGTATGAAAGAGACAAAGCCCTGGTTAGGTGACCTTACAGATTATAATACAGCATTTTGGATTTCAGATGTTGCATTGGAGAGCTTTATCAAGGGAAGTCTAAAATTAGACATTCATTCAAACAGATCCCTGTGACTGCTACATGGAAAATGAGTTTAATGAGAGTAGAAAGGTGAGACTAGAAGCAAAGAGAATCAAGAAGACTACTGTGATGGTTTGAGCAAGAGCTACTAGCTAGCTGGAAGGTCATAACTGTTCTACGAGGGCTCCAGTCACTGTCTGAACTGTCCCTGAGATAGGAACCACTGCAGAGACGATCCTCCTCAGATGATCTCACCTAAGACAGGGTGTTACTGAAGATAGAGCCTTAGGAAATAAGGATCTAGATCTATCATTTTGAAAACATTCTAGAATTTATTAAAATCCTGCAAATTCCCAATTATTTGTTACTTTTCACCCCTCTAACATCCTGACTTGTTTCCCCATAGTGGTTACCGCGCGCGCACACACACACAGTCATAGACTCAGGTGGCTAGGTGAATCTAGTATCTTCAGGAACTTAAACAACTAGAACAGCTCCTGGTCACTTAACATCAAATAAATGAGTAGGCCTTTGGAGGAAAAAGGCCAGAGGCAGCCAGAGATTAAGAGGAAACACCAAGATCCTTATCAATTTGTAGTCTGAACTAGTCCCACATGTTTTGCTATCCCATATTCACACATAAAAACTGACAAGTGCCATAAATATATATTTTGTTTTGTATATTCAGAGTGCCAGTGACATTAGGTTCAATGTGCAATAAACAAATTGACCTTCATCACTGAAACAGAAAAACTTCAATTATAGTATATATCAAAGAATATATTTTTCATATTAACCAAATATACAGAATAACCCTTTAACTATAATTCATCTTTCAAAGTGGGACACTTGAGAATAAAAAGAGGCACCACTAATAAATTATACAAGGAAAACATTTGAACAAAAATTGATCTAATAAACAAGCCAGGACTGCTGAGTCATCCTAATTTTAATAATTTAAACTTGCCTGAAGATATGTTTATTGATTTTAGAGGGAGAGGGAGGGAGAGAGGGAGAAACATCAACCTGCTGCCTCCTGCACATGCCCCAACCAGGGACTGAACCTGCAACCTTTCAGTGCCTGGGATGATGCTCTAACTAACTGAGCTACCCAGACAGGGTGTAATCATTTTTTTTTTGTTAATAAATATAGTGGGCCAAACAGCCTGTGAGGATTAACCCTGTGTCTGGGAACTGGTCTAAACAATCAACCTTCTTTAATCAAAATGTGTATGTGTGTGTATTATATACACAGTGTATATAATAGTGAAAATGAACAAAGAAACAGTTAAAATTATATTTGCCATAATAACATTCTGAGTGCAGGTTAATATTACTTTTTAGCTGTTTCAATTAGGAAAAAAACAAGCTATATCTTCAACTTTTTATATGCTAGGTTTTAAGAATTTATTGGGGTGGCCAAAAAGTTCATTTAGTTTTTTCCAAATGATGGCCCTAGTTGTGCTTAGTTGACTTTAACTTCATTTAAAATAATTTTGTTGAATTGTATTGTGACAGCTGTCATATCAGCACATGTTTAAAAAAACTTATCAAAATTAGTGAATTTTTGTGTAGCCATTTTAATATTGAAGATGGAAGAAAATACACAACATTTTCGGTCGGTGTATTACACTTTACAATTTCAAGAAAGGTTAAAATGCGACTGAAATGCAAAAAAAGATTTGTGCAGCGTATAGAGAAGGTGCCATAGCACTGATCGAACAGATCGAAAGTGGGTTGTGAAGTTCCTCAGTACCACTGACATCCTGATCAAATAATTCTGCTGTGGGGCCGTCTGACAGCTGTGGGGCCGCCTATACACTGGAAGATGTATAGCAGCACCCCTGGCCTCTATCCATTAGAAGCCAATACTGGGAGACAGCTGACATACTAAAAAAATATCCAAATCAATAAAGTTATTGGTGAAAATGAAAAATATGTCTTTTATTGTACAGAAAAAAAACTACACAGACTTTTTGGCCAACCCAATACAAAGGTAAATCAAGACCATAAAAAGAGAACATAACCAAAGCATCCATTTAACCGGCTCTACTCCCAAGCCAAATAAAGGCTCTTTAACAATAAAGTGGAGCCACATCTCACATAGAGGGTTTTGGTTAAGACTCTAAACCTAGATTGTCTGGGTTTATATTGTGGCTTCACTACTTAGTATCTCTGTGCCTGTTTCCTCATCTATAAAATGAGGATAATAATGATAATCTACCTTATAAGATTATTATGATGAATATGATATGTAATATTTCTAGTGATTGGAACAGTGCTTAATACATAATAAATACTATATAAACATTTATTAATTACATACAAACCTATAGGCAGTAGGTCCTCTAAAGCTGTTACATAGATGGTAGGTCTTGGTCCTCTAAAGTTACTACTTTAAAGCAGTAGATAAATAAATCTCAAAGCAAAATCACTACTGAAGAATTCCTTACAAACTGAAAGAGCCACACCCTGAGAGGCACAGGGAAAACAGTGGTATTTGAGTGAGCAACCACAGATTTACCTCTTCCATCTCAGACCTGTTTTAAGACATCTCCTCATGGGCAACAAGAGCAAGTGATTTGTCACAATAAATACTTCTCTTTTCTCCTTGAGTGGGGAGGGAAAAGAGGGAAGTGACTCCACTGGAATAATCCAATAAAATTACTATTCTAATCAAGACTGGACCATTAAGAGATGGAGAGGGCTTCTCCTAATAGATAAGCATACAATCGAAAGGCAAGTGGGCAATATGTTCTACCTGACAGACATTCTCCTTGAGTGCAGCTCCTCCGCCTCGTTCACCCTGCAGTTTTTTAGACGCGGGCATCCCGTGGTCGTTGTCTATGCCCTCCTCAACAGCCTCCTTTGGGCTTGCAGCCGTCCTGTGTGTCATCAGGTCTCCCTTGCAGAGAAAAAATAATGTCCCACATCTGCATTATTGATGTCTCCTCCATGTGACCCCCTCCCTCTGGGCTGCTATTTGTCTAGCCATCAGCACTTACAGATGTTCAGCCAATCACGCGGGCGGACTGCATGCAATGTTAGTTCTAACCCTGCTGTGATTGGGCGGGTAGTGGGCGCCTCATGCCCTGCCACTAACTGCTCTGAGGCTGTTCCACTGGAACTTTTTGAGCTGTTCCATTTTAAGGTTTCACTAAGGGAGAGAAAACATTCTTAAGTTTATTTGATTACTTATTTGTCCTTCCAAGATCAGTGTTTCCTAAATAATGCCCTTCTTGGGCACTCTATTCAAACTGTCCTGGAAAGAAACACTTTTCCTTACATATAATGTGTGATGCTGGCCTAACCTGTTCTAATAATGCTCTTTTCACCTGAGTTGTAAAAGTCAGACATAGCATCAATGACTACACTGATGCTCTACAAGGAAAGAGTTTTAAATCTATGTCTACTTCCTATAAGCCGAGGTTTACAAATAGCAGTCTAAAATCAAGCCATTGATGATTTTGAGAAATAAGCAAAAGAGTGTTGCCCCTAACTGCAGCAGTCTCAACTCTTTTAAAGGGCAATATCCAAGTTCATTTGGATTGCATGGTTATTGGATATTGTGCTCTTTGGTTTTTGGAAAAAGTTTACTTTTCTGATGAAACAGTTATATATTTCATCTGACACCTACAGCATAGGATGTGATCTTATAAAAAGGTCATACCCACAGATGCCACATGTGCCATGACTGATTTTTACTAGGGTCAGGCTATATATTCTGTTTCTCCAGGATTCCTTATAGCCATTAACCATTTCGGTAGAATGCCATTCTTAAGAGAACTCAAGGGAAAGAGGGATGTGGCCTCTACTGTGAAAAGTAGCTTCATTTTGCAAGGTCAAAAGGTTAGGAACTGAGTAATACCTCTGAAACTGGAGTATCTCTTGATGAGTCTTCATTTTTCAGTTTTTTATAATGCATCCTAGCTGTAGCATGCCTTTGTCGTTTCCGCCTCCTTGGTTTATCAAACATCCTGGCCATGCCTACAACAAGAAAACAGGTGTTACCTGCTAGCAAATAATATACATGGTCCAAGAACTCCTACCCTCAACTAAAGGAACCTCATAGAATTACGGAATGTTAGAGTAGAAACTAACCTTAAAACCTGTTTGATTCTCCAACTCTGTAGATGAGAAAAAAGGGGGCAGAGAAGAAAAGAGACTTACCCATGACTACATAAGTAGTTTGGAAATTAGCTACATATGTATAAATTCTGCCTCATACACATTAAGTAATAAATGTATAAGCAGGTTATTAAAGCAGTTTCATTCCACATCAGTGATTTTAAATCTTTTTCACCTCATGGCACACATAAACTACTAAAGTTCCATGGTACATGCCCTGACTGCTATGGCTCAGTCAGGGTATGTGCCACATTGGCTGAACATCATTCCACAAAAGAGAAAGGTCACCAGTTCAATTCCCAGTCAGGGCACATGCCTGGGTTTCGGGTTCAGTCCCAATCAGGGCCTATACAAGAGGCAACCAACTGATGTTTCTTTCACACGTCGGTATTTCTCTCCCGTTTTCTCCCTCCTTTTTCTTCTCTCTAAAAATAAATAAAGTCTAAAAAAAATTCTGGGCACACCAAAAAATATATATTTTTTGTTGATCTGACCAAAAAAAAAAAAAAAAGGTATGATTTTGATTCAATCACTTAGACGACTACTGTTGTGTTGGCTATTGTCATTTATTTTTTATTTGACAATCTAAGGGAAAAAAAGTGAGTGCCCCTGACTAAATAGGTATTGAATGTTTTAAAAATTCTTGCAGCACACCGGCTAAAAATCACAGTCCTCCACGGTTGAAATTAAAGACTTTCTAGCTCCTCAAAGGACTTTAATATCCTGTAGATGGGGAGAAAATGTATTTACTAACCAGCTAGGTACCAACATAAAGGTTGAAATTTGGGAAACTACCTTTGCTCTGTTGGACTGCCTAATGGAGATGAAGAAGCTCTGCTATCAAATCTACTGATAGCATATGACTAAAGGAAGAGTTAATATAATGGCAAAATAAAGGTTCAAAATTCTAACAAGCTGAAATATTTAGATGAAATATACAAAGGATAAAGTGCAGGTTGTAAGTTTGATTTAAAAACTAAAGTATAAAAGTATAGGATAGAGCTGATACTATTTTGTAAGGTTTTTTTTAAAGAAAGCAAATTGTTAAACCTAAGGAATAAGCACAAGGCTAAAATAATCTAACATACTGCTAGATTTACTTACTAGGAAATTTAATAATCATGATCACTTTTAAAGAAGTATGCATTTAAGACCAAGAAAATATAATTGTCCCATGATACCCTTTGCTGGCAGACCACATCTGATGCAGTGGGCTCAAATCTGGGCTAATGTCTCAGGAATGATAGCAATAATAAATGTCATTGGCAGACAAAGGATCAAAGGGATCAAAAACCTGGTATGGCAGCTAAGTTGGCTAGAGCATCGTCCTATACACCAAAAGGTAGTGGGTTTGACCTTCAGTTGGGGCCCATATGAGAGGCAACCAACTGATTCCTTCCCCCCCCCCCTTTAAAATCAATAAGCATATCCTCGGGCAAGGATTTTTTAAAAAAAAATTGGCACGAAAAAAATCTGGGGTGGATAATAAGATAGTAGTGTAGCAATTAATTTGGTCAAGTCTGGGTTTAGTTCCCCAATACCTGCCACTTCTTTTATGTTCAGGTTTCTTCTATAAAACAGAGATAACATGGATAATATCCTAACTCTTTGTAATGCTTTAGACTGATTAGCAGTAATAGTCCTATGCAAAGGACTTGGTAAAATAAATGCTCCAACTATGATTACTATATGCATTATTGAATGAAAGGCTGCCCATTCTGCCTGTGAGTGAAGAGAAATCATTAAGGAGAAGTTCCAGGAGTCAGATTCCAATTTAATCTCCCAAGCCCTTGAGAAGCAACCATAATTAGGCTCGAATATAAGCTCTTTTTTTCAAGCATATGCTCACAAACTAAAGGTCACAGTTGTGATAAAAGAAACTATTTGTCAAAGACTGGCTTAGGTGATTTGTAATTTCCCTCTCAACTCAGATTTCCTACTTTCTGTCCTACAGATTTAAAAATTGAATCAAAACCAAGAAAGTAATGATGTAGTCTGGAGAATTTTCTAAAAAGAAAATTAAGAAGCTGATTTTTCTCTACTATTCCTAAAATTTCCCTGTGCTAATTCTAATTTCATTTAACTGATTTCAGTATAAAGCTGAAAATGATGATATAATTTGCTAGTGTCATGCACAACTTTAGTACACAAATTTTGGGTGAACAAGTCTTAGAACTCACAACCTCACTGGTCTTGCTTACACATGTAACAACTTTTCTGATTAACTGACAAGGTGCTTCACACTCTTTTGCTTTACACTTTTTAAGTCTCAAAAATACTCACCTCCACCAAACTCTTTAGAACGAGATCCAGCACTTGATTCAGTAACGTTATTCTCCAAGTGACCAGCTTCATAACACTACAAATAAGTAAAATGCAACTTAAAAATAGACCCTACAGTACATGCCAAAAGCTGAATGGTTTATTGTCATCAGTACAGAATCCTGGCTATTTTTTAAACAATTGAAAGAATAGTATGATAACAATAAAGAGTTCAACAAAAACTTCATAGGGAATGGCATCAGATTAAAAAAAAAAAAAAAAAAAAAAAAAAAAAAAAAAAAAAAAAAAAAAAAAAAAAAAAAAAAAAAAAAAAAGGCTCCAAAAGACTAATGACCACCACATGCTCCTTAAGAGAGAGAGAGAGAGAGACTGACTTCCAATATATAAAGCAGATACAGAATATAGCCCTGACTGAAGTGGGAAAGGGAAGAGAAGGGGTATATACCCAGAGACTCACCATCTCAGTTCTATTCCACACTGCCCTGTATATAAAAATCTACCTTCTTAAAATTGTATTTATAGTTATTAGATTTTATACAGATGTTTGATGAATTCTGAATGTTAAATAACTATAAATCATTGAATGTCTAATTAATATACATGAAAACAAAAATAAGACTCAAAACAAAACATTTAGATGTGAGGAGTAACTCCTAACACATTGTACCCCTATCCTACTAATGCTTGTATGAATTAATTCCATCCCAAGAAAATGTCTTCTCCCACAATAATCCTTTTCATCATGACTGTAAAACAGAATTGAGTGGCCACAAAAAGTCAATATAACGGATGCTATTCTTGCTATAGTCTTCAAAGTTTGAGGTCAAAACAAGATGAAATACAATTGTGATCCAAATGCTCACCATATACATTAATAAATCGTAAGAACACTACTCTCTTCATGTTCAATGTATATTATAATCTTACAAAGCCAAATAAACTAAAGGAACAATGTTAGGTATCCAGTTAAATGGATGGAACAAAGACTAGAAGACAAACAATTTGCATATTAAAAAAGACCATTCATTATTCAGATAACCAATTTATAGTTCTCTGTTTAACCCTTACCAAAAAGCTGCAGAATAAAAACAATGAATGTTCCCAAAGCTACAGTCAGAGAACAATGCAGAAAATAGTCTCATTTCCGACCTCATCGACTTATTTTGTAAGTTAAAATAGATATACCAGGACCAAAAAAAAAAGAAAGAAAGAAAAGAAAATCACACTACATGAATAAAAACCCATCAGCTCTTCTCAGAATGACAATAACCACAGACTTCAGCATACATACTGGAGGACATGACTGCGATGCCCGTAATTTCCTCTGCACACACCCTGGTGTGAACAGGCATCACACCCATCCACCTTTAAGTTACCATCACCTCTAGAGACAATCTCTCCTTCCCTAACCCATGACTGATTCATCTACAGACGGGGTGGCCCAAGGTGCAGTCCCAAGATGGAACTAAATCATGGCTTCAACCTGATGACAAAATATCCTTCAGAGTAACCAGGACCTCAACTGTGAAGCTGCCCAGGTCAGATGCCAGGACTACTCCTAAAACAGAAACAGAGGTTACTCTCTCCAGAGTCTGGTTCTAGTCATCATCAATAATCGTGGTTTCCTATGGCTTTAGTGCCAAATATAATGCCCATCTCCTTATCACAAAAAGCTAAAATTCAATAGTGAGTTATTAATTACATCTAATGCTTAAAAAGAGACAAAAAATTTTACAGAGAATTATAGAAATATCAAAGATTTTTAACAAATGCTCTTAGAACAATTGGTCGTCCATACGGGGGGAAAAATCTCTTCAAAAAGATCTGTACATAAATTCCAGAATCAAACTCCTAAAAGGAAACACAGAAAGAACACTTTTCTGTCTATGAAATAAACACAAAAAGTATTACACATAAAAGAAAAAAAATACATCAAAAATATTCTCATGAAAGACAACTAATAAATGGGCAAGCCCTATCCTTGGAATATTTACACTACATATATCTAACAAAGAACTTATATAACAAATATAATAAGCACTACTAAATAGCAACCATAAAAAAGATAAATAGCCCAACCAAAACTGTATATATGCTTGAACAGTCACTTTACAAAGATAAAGGAATAACACATACTAAGAAGTTCAACATTGTTAGTTAGGGAAATATAAAAAGAACCACAGTTACGTACCATTTCACATCCACCAGAATGGCTAAATGTAAAATGACTGACAAATCAAAAGCTAGCAAAGATATGGAAGCATATGCCCTCTCACACACTGCTTGTGGGGTGTGAGGCTGCGCAACCACTTTGGAGAACTGCATGGCGGTTATGTATGAGATAAACACACATGAACCAGCATCCCACACCAAGAGAAATGAAAATGTTTGTCCACCAACAGACTTGGGGAGAGTATTTGCACTTGCCTTAAGATTAATAGCTACAAAAAGAAAACCTCAAATGTCCATCAAAAGAGAATGAATAAGCAAATTGTGCTTTGGATAATACTACTCAGCAATAAGAGAGAATGAACTACTAATTATCATCCTATGAATGTACCTCAAAAATAGACATTGAATAAAAGAAGCCAGAAAAACAAAAATAAACAATACATATAACATTCAGGAACAATCAAAAGTAACCTACAATAACAGAAGTAAGAAAGCCTTGCCTCTAGAAAAAATGAGAATGAGGCACTGAATGAAAAAGGTACACGAGAAATTTCTGGGGTGATAAATAGGTAGGACTTACATGGTAGATATAACTGTCTATTACACAAAACAATTAAGCTCTGGTTGTGGGCCAGGTCCACAGATGGGGCCATGTGAGAGGCAACTATTCAATGTTTCTCTCCCCTCTCTTTCTCCCTCCCTTACATTCTCTCTAAAAATAAATAACTAAATTCTTAAAAAAAATGAAAAAGAGCACTGACTGGTGTAGCTCAGTGGATTGAGCGCGGACTGCGAACCAGGTGTCACAGGTTCGATTCCCAGTCAGGGCACATGCCTGGGTTGCAGGCCATGTCCCCCAGCAACCACACATTGATGTTTCTCTCTCTCTCTCTCTCTTTCTCCCTCCCTAAAAATATAAATAAATAAAATCTTAAAAAAAAAGAAACAATGCTTTAAAAAAAAAAAAGAAAAGAAAAAGAAAAAATTTACACTTGCCTATATAAATTTAAGTTAAATATATAAATTAATTATGATTTTCATCTCCTTAGGGGGAAAAAATAGCCCTCAAACATGGCAAGTCACATTTTAGATTAGAAAACTACATTTGACAGGGCAAGGTTATACAAATTAACACTATACTGCAAGCAATCAAATCTCAAAACCATTGAGCATTCATCTTATTCCTTCAAATTATTCACCTATATACACCAATTATACCTTAATAAAACTGGGGGGAATTCATTTTCTTAATTGGCCAGAATTCTTACTTTCTTTGAAATTTGCATCTCCTAACCTCCGGCAGTAAAACAACAACCTTCCATGACTTACCCGGTGTGACATTACTATCATCTACCTCTTCTGAGAAGCTTGCAAAGTAGCTAGGATTTGAATAACACAAAGCCAGGAGAGGAAGTACTGCAGAAAGCAATTATCACAGCTTTACTAGAGTGAAAAGCACAAGGCCAGCACCAGGGCAGCACCAGGCCTGCATGGTGAGTTGCCACTGTCACAGAGGCTGTACAAACTGAGAAAGTTTGGAGAGCAGGAGATAAGCCTAAGTGATTGTAAAGTCCATGTCATCAGACTACTTTAAGGAGTATAAGTGAATTAAAAGATATAGTGTAATTTTTGAGATAAGGATAAAAACACAAACTAAAATTTACATTTATACGCTAATATGGATGGGTGAATATCTAACAAAAATAAAAACTTAATGTAGGATTAAAAAATGGGAGTTTGCTTTGTTAAAGAAGTCCAAAAATTCAAATTATTTGATAAGCTGCACTCTTTCTTTAAAAAAAGTTTTTAATAGGAAATCTATACATCACACAACTGAAATTCTAACATTTACTATGCATTACTCCTCACAGTAAGGGGCGTAAGAGGTTTCCTAAGGAATCAATATCCAGCTGTTTTCCATTATAAAATTTGAAAATCAATTTTCTATTTCCATCTACTATTTAATGATGCCTTCTTGGCTAATAAAACCAAGTTTGCAAACTCAAAAACTTAAATTCCAATGTTTCTGCCTAAATTATCACTCAACTGGATCTTTTTCGAGGTTTTTTGCAGACAGGGCAATGGGATGTGAGTAGGTTAATGCCTTGTAAAGACATAAGTAAAATAGAAATCTGGTAAGAGTTTTTGAGCCCATAAAAGAAATCATAACAAACACAAACATCTTCCTCTGTAAAGATACCCTAAAACCAAATGATACACATGTCCACACAAATGCAAAACAGCCTCTTAATACAGGACCTCTCAGACAGACATTCTGTGATTTCTATGTATATGTGCATTATTTGAATTGACTACAATAACATACCTTTTTAGAAAGGCCAAGATCTCCTTTCTTGGGCATAAATCCAGGGTCTAAATCATTTGATTCAAGAAGTTTCTTAGTTGGTTTTCTCTGACGCTTACTTTCATAATTTCCTGAAATGCATATACCTTTTAATTAGATGATATAGCAACTGAGCACAAACTGATTTTTAAAAATCTATATACCACACAAAAATGAGTCACCATATTTTTTTGTTTCCTTTATCATCCTGTGGGGAGGGAGAGGGTAGGAATTTATTTACTCTAAAGTGTTAGTTAACATAAGAAAACAGTTCTCAAATATAGACAAACTAATGGAAGGATATTCCTGTGTGTGTGTGTAAGTCACACAGAACACAGGGAGAAATAAAAAACGCAGAGCTGCCTTTATAGCAATTCATTGGTGTTAACGATAAAAGAAGTGAGGTGAAGTAGAGCCTGAATTCTGGGCATAAGTGAATCAGGATTAGAATTTTTGTTCTGCTCCTAAATGAAAGATATTCATTTAGTTTGTAAGATTGTTCTTAAACATTATGTTAAAAAGCCTAATAATAGAGTTCGGCACATAATAGGTAATGAAATAGTAACTATTATTCTATTTAAAGTCTTTTTGATTCTGCATTACTTGATTGAACACAATCGGGATACTTTTGTAAAGATATTCTTGGGAATGTAAAAAGTTACAACCAACATTTCCCTTGGCTGACTACAATATTCAATAGTCAGAGGATGAATTAGATATAGTGTATCTAGATCCCACACACAGAGAATAACAAAGTGAAAAGCGATTGGTAACTCAGTCCTAGAGAATATTTATACCTAACTGCTTACTCTGTGTCAGATAAATTACATTACACATTACATTATGATCTCCACTTTACACATGCAGAAACAAGTGCAGAAGTTAAACAACTTCCCAAGCAACACAAGGATTGGTGGGCCAGTATCTGAACCGGAAGTTTCATGTGCTCACTCAAGGGTGTGCAGTGAGTCTCCCCCAAACCCCTGCTGTCCTGGGTGCTGACTCACATGGTGGTTGATCAACCATAAAGAGCAACATGGAGTAAGGAGAGTAGTTTTTTAAAATGCCTTCTTAACAGTGCACCAGCAATTTACAATCATTACAACCATTTAGCCAATACTTTAGGGATTTCTTAGGACAAAAGTGGGTACTTTTACTGTATAGAGATATACCACTGGCTTTCCATTAAAACATACTAAAATCTCCTGCTTCTTCTAATCATATCCACTTACATATTCAGCCCCCATTCCCATCTTACCTGGTGCTTTAACTAGCAATTCCTCAGATGGAAGAGCAGGCCGTGGAGAGACTTCCAGAGCCACAGGCACAGACAAGGTCAGCTGTGGCAACTCAGCATGTCCACCTCCAAGATCTGATTGAACCAAAGGCCCTTCCAAAAATGGAGCCTCCCTTTCAAGAACTGGAGGTTCTTCTTTGGTTGAAATCAAAGAATTCTCATCCACCTGCTTGTTCTGAGCATTAGATCGATTTCGCACTAGAAGGTTTTCCTCTTCACAGCGGGAACTTACCTAAGAGCAAAATATAAAAACAGAATCCATAGGCCAAACTTGTAATTTGAGTGTTAAAAAGAATAATGTACTTAAAGAGGAATAGAATTCTGACGCATGCTACAATAGAAATGAACCCTGAAGGCATTACACTAAGTGAAGTAAACTAGTCAAAATCAAGTAAATATTGTATGATTCCACTTATTTGAATTACCTAGAATAGTAATATTCAGAAGCAAAAAAACAGAACGGTGTTGCCAGGGGTTGGGAGAGGGAAGTACAGAGTTTCAGTTTGGGAACACGAAAAAGTTGTGGAGATGATGAACAGTGGTAATAGTTGCAAAACAATATGAATGTACTTAATGCCACAGAAACGTCCACCTAAAAATGGTTACAAAAACTGATTATAAAATGGTTACATAAATTTTATGTTATACAGTGGTATCCACAGGTATATGTTCAAAGACACCCAGTGGATGCTGGAAACCTGGGTAGTACTGAACCCTGTATATACTATGTTTTTTCCTACATGTAACATACCTATGATGAAGTTTAATTTTTAAATTAGGCACAGTATGAGATTAACAATAATAAATAATAAAAGAACAATTATAACAATGTACTGTAATAAAAGTTATGTGACTGTAGTCTCTCAAAATATCTTACTATACTGTACTTACCCTTCTTCTTCTTGTAATATGAGATGATAAAGTGACAAACATATTGCTGGATATGTGTCACTATCCCTTACCTGCCATGAACGGCCTGGTGTCATTCTTTTCAGCAGATCCCTTGCTGAAGTCTTCATATAGGCTCCATGCTTTCTGGCACAACACAGTGCCATCAGTTGGAACACATTTTCTGTTCTTATCTTCCACCCACAAATTTAATGCCTTTTCCATCTTAAATAAGTACTTATCATGCACTGTGGCTGTAGTGTTTGCATGAGGTGCAAGAGCAAAACTAGCATGAATTCCTTTTTCCTTCTTCACAATTTCACAGATAGAAGATTCATTTTCACTGTAGATGTCAGTAACCTCAGTGTACAATTGTTTTGTTTCTTATTAACTCAGAACTTTCACTTAAAAGAAGCACTTTATGGCTTCTCTTGGCATATCAGAATTGTCAGCCTCACTACTCTTACACTTTGGAGACATTATTAAATAAAATATGAGTGACTTAAACACAAGCACTGCGATGCCACAATGAATGATCTGATAACCAAGAGGGCTATTAAGTGACGAAGGACAAACAGCATACGCAGCACGCTATGCTGAACGAAGGGAGGACTCACATTCTGGGAGGAGCAGAAACAGGATAGCCAAAGATTTCATCACGCTACTCAGAATGGTGCCCAATTTAGAACTTATGAGTTGGTTATTTTTGAAATTTTCCATTTAATACTTTTTGACTATGGTAATTAAAATAGCAGAAATGGGGGGACTACTGTATATATTTTACTATAATTTTTTAAAGATTTTATTTATTTATTTTTTAGAGAGGAAAGGGAGGGAGAAAGAGAGAGAGAGAAACATCCATGTGCAGTTGCTAGGGGCCGTGGCCTGCAACCCAGGCATGTGCCCTGACTGGGAATCGAACCTGTGATGCTTTGGTTCACAGCCTGCGCTCAATCCACTGAGCTACGCCAGCCAATTATTTTACTATAATTTTAAAAAGGTGAGTAAAAATGTAATTGATTAAGATACACTGAAGCTTATAAAAATTTATTAAGGCCATTGTTATGATAAAAAAAAAAAAAGAAAGATGCCTTGATATGTCATCAATTAAAGCAGCTAAAAATGAACTCTTAATATTAAGTTGATAAATAAATGGAAAAGTAAGGACTTAATCTGTCTTTTATTTATTTCAAGACAATAAAATGGTTCAGTTTATAAGAGATATTGAGAGAAATTGCCAGCTAATAAAAATAGAAGAAATAATGAGATATAAGTCTTCACGTTGTTAATTCCCAATGGAACTGATACAGGCAAAGACTTTCAATTGACATTTATTTATTTATTTTGAAGAGAGAAGGGAAGGGAAGGAGAAAAACAGCCATCAGCCACCTCTTGCATGCCCCCAGCAGGGCACATACCCTGACCAGTAACTGAACCAGAAATCCTTCACTTTGCAGGATTACACTCAACCCACTGAGCCACAGCAGTCAGGGCTTTAACTGATAGTCAAAAAGCCATGGGGGAAATGGACAATAGGGAACAGGACAATCTTTTGGAGCCAAAGTAATTATACATGTACTGGTTCTTGATCAAAAGGGGTAAAACCTAACTTGAAAGGTGGAATCAGTTAGTCATCACTGTGAACAACTAACTAGATGTTAAATTAAATGCCTTCTGATGCCATGCAATACGTAACAGTATCACCTATGATGTAATCTAGCTAAAATTGTTTTTTTTTTTTTTTAAAGATTTTATTTATTTATTTTTAGAGAGGGAAGGGAGAGGGAGAGAGAGAGAGAAGCATCAATGTGCGGTTGCTGGGGGACATGGCCTGCAACCTAGGCATGTGCCCTGACTGGGAATCGAACCTGCGATGCCTGGTTCGCAGCCCGGCTAAAATTGTTTAATGTCAATCTATCAGAGTGTTATTAACTTCCACTTAACAGGAAACACAGAAGGTAGAGAAATAAGCTTAATAACACCTATCATGAAGCAATCACACACAACTAGATTAACCAAATGTGGTACTTGCATTGCTTAGATAGACAGGGTCATAAAAAGGGGACTTTTCTGAATTTAACAACCAGATTGGGCCCTGGCAGGTGTGGCTCAGTGGACTGAGTGCTGGCCTGTGAACAGAAAGACTGCTGATTCAATTTGCAGTCAGGGCTCATACCTGGGTTGTGGAACAGGTCCCCAGTTAGGGGTAGGCAAGAGGCAACCAACTGATGTTTCTCTCACACATCAATATTTCTTCCTCTTTCACCCTCCCTTCCCCCATCTCTCAAAAATAAATAAATAAATAAATAAATAAATAAATAAATAAATAAATAAATAAAAAAAATACTTAAAAAACAAAAACAAAAACAAAAACAGAAACAACCAGATATGTACGATCACAGACTGGATCCTGATTTGGATAAAGCAAATGTAAAGCTCAGGGGACAGCTGTGGAAATCTGAATGTGGATTTGTTATTAGAAAAACTGATCTTATTAGATGTGATAATGTTGTATCAGTTATGAAGAAAAAAGTTCTATTTTTTAGGGGTGCATATTATTCATGGACAGAAAGTCAAAATGTCTCTAATTTACTTTAAATACTTCAGTTTAGCCTGGGCTGGTGTAGCCCAGTGGATTGAGCATGGGCTATGAGCCAAAGGGTTGCTAGTTTGATTCCCAGTCAGGGCACATGCCTGGGGTGCAGTCCAGGTCCCCAGTGGGGCCATGTGAGAGGCAACCACACACTGATGTTTCTCTCCTTCTTTCTCCCTCCCTTCCCCTCTCTCTAAAAATAAATAAAATCCTTATTTCTATAAAGATTTTATTTATTTATTTTTTTAGAGAGGGAAGGGAGGGAGAAAGAGAGAGAGAGAAACATCAATGTGCGGTTGCTGGGGGCCATGGCCTGCAACCCAGGCCTGTGCCCTGACTGGGAATCGAACCTGTGATGCTTTGGTTCGCAGCCGGCGCTCAATCCACTGAGCTATGCCAGCCAGGGCTAATAAAATCCTTTAAAAAATAATAAAATAAAACACTTCAGTTTAAAGAAATTGAATTTAAAAATACATCAAATAAGGTATAATAACATTTGTTTAAAAAATTAGAATCATACTACTGTATTTTTAAATCATTTTTTACAAACGTTTTTTCCTAAATCACTAAATACACTTTGAAAACAAGGAGGAAACACACACACACAGAATACAAAGACTCATTTATACATTTTCTGTGTAATTAGCATATGGTAAATATTGTGCCAGAGCTGGAGGTAAAAACAGAAAAAGTAAGATCCCAATTAAGGAAATTATTGTCCCATGAAGACAAAATATGCTACTGAAAGTAAACTGCAGCATCCTAAAAGACTAATGAAAGATTGTAGAAATGTTGGAACATACCTTGTGCACCTGTTCCTGTACCTTCTTTTGTTTTTTCTTAGGAGCAAATATCTGATCGTATTCTTCTGTATACTCCAGAAGCCATTTGCTTGGCTTTCTAAGGCGTTTCTTCTCTGACCGCACAACTAAAAGAAGAGAAACAAGTTCAGAATTAACTAAAAAGAAAAAGAAAACCCAGTGTTTTCATGTATCCATCTCTGTACTCCAAAGGGTACACAAATGGAAAACTCTCAAGAACACTGGCTTAAGCATTAAGAGACTAAAATAATTTGCTATGGTTTATCATATGCGAAAGTTGGGAGGGAAAGAGTTTCAGTGCTCTGTAGACACAACACACAGACTATCCAATCTTACGCAAAAGATTAAGTTGCAACTCATGTCCTACAGTCATAGACATAATTAACATTAAAATATAGATGCTAAGTCAGATAAAACCATAAAATACATCATGAATTATTTTAAGTAACACCTTTCTGGATTATGAAGAATACTGGATGGATATTCAGATAGAATATCTACTAATCAGTACTAACACATGAATTTCAAAAGCACTCTACATATACTTCATTATCAGGGTTGCAGTGAGTTTCACTCTAGAAAACAAATACTTCTAAACAGAATCATCAAAATACAGATTTAATTATTTGTATACTATTACCTCAATGACATTTAAAAAAATGTACACGATGTATGTCAAAGTCAGAAACTAAGATGAAAATATAGAATTTTGAGTACTTGCCTTTAAAAAACCTCTTATGTTTTGTGGTCAGAATATCAAAGTATTATACCATTTTTCTTTAAATTAATGAAACAAATATCTATTATAATTTCCCTATAAAACTCAAATATTTACACACTTAACATGTTACAGTCATTGTACTGTACTGTAAGCTCTTCAAGAGCAGAAGGTAATGCTTACAGAATTCAGGATACAGTCTACCTAAGAAGCAATAGGGATTTTAGACTACAATGATCTCAGAGGAAGCTGTTTCTGACTCAGCTGGATGTGGCAATGCTGATGTTCTTTCAATAAAAGGAACACAAAAGTTTAAACCGAAAACAAAAAGTCACAGGCAAGTTTGGCAAAGGCTCTTACATTCCTCAGACAGCACACATGGAAACAAGCCATAAAACCTTCATTAGGACAAAATGTGAGAAATAACTCTTTACACTAACTCAAACTCATATGTTGTTTAGTTTATTTAAAGATAATGTAAAAGGAGCTGGAAACTTACATGGCTCTTTCTAGCAGCTTTACTCCTAATAGTGAAAACTTGCCAACAATCAAGATGTAAGTGAATGAATAAATAAACTGTTGTACATCCAGACGATGGAATATTATTCAGCACTAAAAAGAAATGAGCTATTGAGCCATGAAAAGACATGGAAGAAACTTAAACGCATTTTACCAAGTGGGAAAAAAATCCAGGCTAAAAAGACTATATGCTATATGATTCCAACTATATGACATTTGGAAAAAGGCAAAACTATGGAGACTATAAAAAATTATAGAATTCCATAAAAAATTAGAAAATATTTTGAGACAAATGAAAACATAATATACCAAAACTTCTGAAGGTAGTACTAAGAAGAAAGTTTACAGAAGAAACTACCTACATTAAAAATAAAGAAAGATTCTCAAATCAACACCCTAATTTTATACCTCTAGAAATGGGGGGGATTAAACCCAATGTTAGCGGAAGTAAGTAATATATATTAGCAGAGATAAGCAAAAGAGAATTTAAAAAGTATCAACAAAACTAAGAGTTGTTTTTCTGTAAACAAAATTAACAACCCCTTGGCTAGGTTAACCAAAAAAAAAAAAAGCAAAGAGCCCCGCCTGGCGTGGTTCAGTGGATTGAGGGCCAGTTGCCAGTTTGATTCCTAGTCAGGGCACATGCCTTGGTTGTGGGTCGGGTTCCCAGTTGGGGGTCCTCAAGAGGCAACCACACATTGATGTTTTTCTCCCTCTCTTTCTCTCTCCCTTCTCCCTTCTCTAAAAATAAATATCTTAAAAAAAAATCCTCAGCAAATATTAGCAAAGTGAATCCAACAGCAGCGCATTAAAAGAATTATATACCATGACCAAGCAGGATTCATTTCTTGGGAGGAAGGACAGTTTAATACACAAAAATCAATAAATGTAATACAACACATTAGCAGAATGAAGAAAGAAAATCACATTATCTCAACTGATGCAGAAAAGGCTTTACAAAATTCAACACTTTTCCTGATAAAAACACTCAAAACAAACTAGGAATAGAAGGAAATTATTTAAACCTAATAAAGGTCACATGTGAAAATTCCATAGCTAACAGGATATTCTATGGTAAAAAACAAAAACAAAACAAAACCGAAAGCTTTTTCTCTAAGCTCAGGAACAAGGCTAGGATGACCACTCTTTCCATTTCAATTTAACTTAATACTAGAATTCCAAACCAGAGTAATCAGGTAAGAATTAGAAATAAAAGACATCCAAACTGGAAAGGAAAAAGTATAATGATTTCTGTTCATAGAGGACATGATGTTGTATGTAAAAAACCATAAAGATTCCACAAAGCAAAGAAACAAAACCCTGTAAAAACTAACAAATTCAGTACAACTGTAGGATACAAAAATCAATATTCAAAAATCCATTGTTTCTACACACTAATAATGAGCAATTCAAAAGGGGAATTAAGTAAATAACCCCATTTACAGTAACACAAAAAATAAAATACTCAGGAGTAGGCTTAACCAAGGATGTGGAAAAGCTGGGCACTGAAAGTGATACAACACAGCTGAAAGAACTTAAAGACAAGTGAACGGGAAGATATTCTGCATTCATGGACAGGAAGACTTCACACTGTCAGATGTCCACACAACCCAAACGCAATCTTTAGGTTCATTGCTGTCCTACCAAAATCCCAAGGGCACTTTTTGCAGCAACAGAAAAAAGCCACCCTAAAATTAACATGGGATCTCTAAGGACCCTGAAAACAACCAAAATAATCTTTTCTGTTTTTTTTTTTCCCCAAAATAACCTTGACAATAAAGAAAAACATGAAGGCCTCTAACATCCTGTTTTCAAAACACATTGCAAAGCTACAGTAATCAAAACAATATGAGCTTACCATCAAGATAGACATATACATCAATTGAACAGAATAGAGAAACCAGAAATAAACTCTTACATGTATGATCCAAGTTGCAATGACAGTGGAGCTTAGACTACACTATGGAGATAGTCTCTTCAATAAGTGGTGTTGAGAATAGTGAACATCCACATGCAAAAGAATGAACATGAACCCTTACCTTACACCATATACAAAAATAATTCAAAATGGATGAAACACCTAAATTTAAGGCCTGAAACCATAAAACTCCTAAAAGAAAAATTAGGGGGAAAGATCCATGACATTGGAATAAGCAAGGATTTCTTGGATACAGCACCAAAAGCAAATATAGACAAATTGTATGATATCAAATGTAGAAATTTCTGCACAGCAAACAATTTAACAGGGTGAAAAAATCTGCCAAATGTGAGAAAATATTTGCAAACCATATACTCAAACCATACTATGAAGAATAAAGCATTCCTACAACTTAATAAAAAAATAACCCAACTTAAAAAGGGGCAATGAACTTGAATAGACGTTTCTTCAAAGAAGATATACAAATGACCCATAAGCATATGAAAAAATGCTCAACATCACTTATCAACAGGAACTGCAAAAGAAAACCACAATGTGGTATTACTTTACACCTGTCAGGATGATCAGTATATAAAAAATAAATTAAAATAACAGGTATTGGCAAGGATATGGAGATTGGAACCCTAGAGCACTGTTGAAGCTACTATGGAAAAACAGTATGAAGATTCCTCAAAAAATTATAAATAGTATTATCATATAACCCAGCAATCCCATTTCTGGGTATATAGCTAAAAGGAATGAAAACACTATCTTATATTCACTGCAGCATTATCCACAATAGCCAAGATATGGAAGCATCCTAAAGCCCAATGATAGATGAGTAGATCAAGAAAATGTGGGATCTACATACAATGGACTTTTATTCGGCCTCAAAAAAGAGGGGAAATGCTGTCACATGCCAGAATACTGATGAACCTTGAGGACAGTATGTTAAATGAAATAACCCAATCACAAAAGGAAAAATACTACAACTCCATTTATATGAGGTATCTAAAGAAATCAAATTCACAGAGAGAGAAAGAGAATGGTGGTTGCTAGGGCTGGGCAAAGAAGGAAATAAAAAAGTTATTGTTCAACAGGTACAGAGTTTCAGACATACAAGATGAAAAAGTTCTATATACCTATTGTACAACAATGTGCCTGTTATTTAATACAGTGATGTGCACTTTAAACTTGTTCAGAGGGTAAACATGTTTTTTTACCACAATAAAAATAAAGCATTGATTCATGCTAAAGAAAAAGATGAAACACAAAAGTATCACATATTGTATGATTCCATTTATATGAAATACACAGAAATAGGCAAAGCTATAGATGGGGGAGAAATGAAGGAAACTGATAAAGAGTATAAGATTTCTTTTCCTTGGGTGATTCAAATGTTCTAAAATTGATTATATTGGTGGGTCACACTGGTCTATGAATATACTAAAAAACACAAGTACAGTCCTGGCCAAGTGGCTCAGTTGGTTGGAGCATCATCCTATGCACCAAAATGTTGCAAGTTCGATCCCTGGTCAGGGCACATACAGGAGACAACTTAATCAATGTTTCTCTCTTGCATCATTGTTTCTCACCCTCCCTTCCCCTCTCTCTAAAATCAATGAGCATATTATCAGGTGAGGATTAATAAATAAAAAGGATGCTTAACATTCAATAAAATCTATTTGATTTCTGTAAACTAACACTAGATTTAATTCTTAGGTTCAGAGCCTCTCAATTACCTACAATACCAGATGGAGTCCCCCAAAATTCATCGATTTAAAAAAAAAGTAGGGAACACAACAAAATGTTCTTGAAACTTACTAAAAGCAAAAAGAGGGAAAAAAGTGCTTCTAACAAAGCTTAATTTCTGAAAGTATATGGAAAGCTGATCCTTTAAACTCAGGCCCTTCTGCATAAAGCCCTTTCTTCAAGTAATGATCCTTCCCTTCCAATTTATACTAGGCCCTTCCATAAGAACTTCAGAGGGGATCCTTGTCATCACTTCCTCTAATCCCTTTCTTTGACAGTTAGGAATCCTTACCTGGTTCAGGAAGCTCAGGCTGGGGGATCAAACTGGGAATTCCTGGCTCCTTTTCCATCTCCTCAGTGTTGGCACTGGATTTATCACATACATTCAGCCGCGGCCCCACTGAATCTAAGTGGCCAGTGTGATTTGGATCTGTCAGCACATCCTCCAATACGTTCATCGAAGGAGGAGGTCTATGCTCTGGAAACTCATCCCCCTTCTTTACAGGGTTAGCAGGAAGCGGAACCCCAAAGGCACCCTCAGAGTTTTCTTTCTCCCTAAATCTGTTAATGCGCTTACGAGGTTTAGTGCGCCTTTGGTTTAAACGCTGCCACCGCTTTTTAGGTACCACTTGATTAACACCATTGGGTTCATCATTCTCACTGTTCATTTCAGAGTCCAGCTCTGGACCTTTTCTGTTTTCAAAGGTGAGGCCTTTTTCAGGAATTTTATCAGGGTCAGACTGGTTGACTTTGTTATCAAAATGAACATTGGGAAAAGGAGCACCGTCTTCACTTGTTAATCGGCCCATTAACTGAAGGGGTTCTTCTTTACCAGGGTCTTCTGGTCCACCTCTCAAGGAGCCATTCTCTGAACACCCACTCTCTCTGTTTCCTGGCAGTGCAGCTTCTGGAGTCACAGCTGGCAGCCGGTTCAGCTTTCTTTTGCGCTCTGTCTTTAAGGCTTTACGGTTCACTGTGTTCTTTCCCATTTGGCCTGAACCGTTTCGCAATTTGGATGATGGCCTTGGTTGCCCACAGCTGCGTCTAGTAACACAGTTCGAACGACTTGTGCCAGAAGCAGGGAGGTCTCTTCTGTCAGACACCAAGCCAGGCAGGGAGGCAGGCAATTCCCCAGTTAGTGCAGAGTCACCCCCACTAGGGCTAGGAAGGACTGGATCCTGAGTGCTATCTCCACTTTTTTCTGAACTGTGATTGGAGGCTCCTGAAACCAACACCTTAGAAGTCCCTAGAGGACTACTGGTAGAACAGTCCGCAAGACCAGGACTCCGATAGGAAACCAAGTTTTGAGCAGTCATTAACCGTTGCTCTTTGGTCTTACTATCATGCATATCTTTCAACATCATTAGCAATGTACTGAATTTGTAGTCTGGTTCAATAGGTATATGATTCTGACTAGAGGCAGAAGGAAAAAGCAATGGTTTTGATGGCTTTGATGTTCCCGAATCACTGACATCTTCACTTAAGGATCTATAAGAGAGTTCCTTCAACTCTGACAGAACGTGCTTCACCACTGCTGTTTCTATGTCATTCGAGTCCCTGGTTTTCTCATGCATGCTGCTCAGTAGTTTTAGCCCATCCCCTTTCCCACTTTTGGAAATGCTGGCCAAAGGAGAGCCTTTGGTATCAGAAGAACAGCATTTCAAACTGCAGTCCTCATTTGTAACTAGAGGTTCTACTACAACTGGATTTTCTTTATGTTTGCACTTTATACTTCGAATCTTGGGTTGTTTGCTTTTTGAATGTAATAGAGCTTGATTTGTAGCCCCATCCTTTATTAGTGAGTTCTCATTGGAAATGCTTGATGGGGTGTTTAATTTTGGAGAGAGACCATCATTTCGAAAATCCAATTGGGGTTTGCGGACAAGAGTGGACAACTTAAAATCACACAGATTAACCTGAGATGTCTCAGTTCCAGACTCTGCTGTCTTAGTACAATCTTTTAAGTGGTCTGTAAGTGAGTTAGTAATGAGGGACTTCTGCTTTGCTTTTACCTTAGTGTTTGTGGCAGGATACCTAGAATACTTTACCTTTTCATTTTTCTGCACGGACAACATGTTCTCTGTTCTATCAAAAGCATCTGTAATTTCAAGGACACTGTTATCAGAATCTGAACTGGGATCTATGGGATCCAGATCACTGCTTCCATCATCAGAAGTGGTACAGATACTAATGGAATCACTTCGTTTTTCTTCATCACCTGCTCCAATATAGCACAGCTGCACTTTTGAACTGCACACTAGACCTCGTTGAATTTTCTTCTTTTCCCCAGAACGTTTAGAAATCAAGGCACCCTCAGACAAGCCCAGTAAAGAATCACAATTTGAAGTCTCAAATTCTTTCTTTGCAGTATTTTTTGCACAAGAAGAAAAGAGAAAACTTCCCGGGGCAGCACTGGCCCCTGTGAGGCTGTTAGCTATTCTGGAAAGTTCATTAGAGGCCTGCTTATCAGATACATCCCCAGAAATAAAGTTGAGACCAAGGCCATCTGGAATCTTTCCCCTCCGTTCTTCCTTCCGTGCTTCAAATTGCATGTGACCCTTTTTCACACAAGTCCTTTTTGGATTATCAGGGGTCTTTCTGGCTCGAGACTTCGCACAAGGCTTTTCCTTCTCGTCTGCAGAATGTTCAGAGTCAAAAGCCATAGATTTCAAGCAGCCATTAAGCAATAGGTCATGTTCTGATTCAGGATCATTTGTACAGTCCTCAAATGGCATATCCTCCTCACTGTCCAATTTGATCGAACTGGTGACACATTTTCGGTTCTTTGACCCTTTCGGAACATCATACTGTTCAGCAAGACCAACACTGGCTTCCCACTTACTCAAAATTTTCTGAGGAACCTTAAATTTAAAGGAGAAAAATGTTATCACTTATCAAAGAAATAGGCGAGGCAACAGGGAGATGATCAGTGAACACTTTGCAATTGAGCTTTTCAAAGTCTCAAAGCACTTCTTCCAGGCCCTTTTATGGGATTACCCAGGTGGTTAACACCCACAGCTCACCCAGAGCTTGGCTGATGGGATTTCTCAACACTACATTACTACTAAGATCTACCATTAGAGAAAGGACTGATCTCATAAACTCTCCACCTTCCCTGCCTTTGTAAGGACAAAAGAGTGGACTGTAACTTAGACTACAATATCACATTACTAATTAACACCACATGACTAAATCAAGTAATAACCAGACCCTTCCTCTTTACCCCTCCATATCTTAAATAAGAATTTATTTTCTTCCTGACTTATAGAACCTAAGCACTTACTCAGCTGCATAAAAAATAAAACAATATAAGAAATATGAAAAAAATGAGAACAGGGAGAACAAATGGGTCAGACCTGCCTGCCATAGGAGATCTGAAATTTGAGCCTCTGATTATCAGTAGGCCCTTTGCTAATCAAGATACTTCTATACATGTTACATACAATCTGAATTATAACAAGAAGTCTCCTGAGCTCACTCTTTTAATCCAGAGACACCAAAACACTCTGGATATAACAAATTACATAATCTCTTTTCTTGATTCCTCACAGCCTGAGGTCATTTGAGGCTCTGTGAAATATACCCAACTTTTCCATATTTTCATTTACCTCCTTGGCTTCATATAATAGGTGTTAGTCAAGGTTCTAACCTTCACTTAGTATCCCAAATAAATCCTTAGTATCACAAATTAATCCTTGTGAAAGGGATGTTCTGCTGAGCATATAAAACTTCAGGTCCCTAGAAGGGTAGCCTTCTCTTACAAAGGCAATAAACATCATCTGGTTTACTTTACAGACAAACAACACATGTGTTAATTCCCGTGACTGTGACCAGAGTAAATCAATTTTCCAGAACTTTAGAGCTCTAATGAAGTCCTCACAAGAAGGGAGTTGTTTAATCTACATACATAGCTAAAGGTGTGACACAAAAACTCTGATACCTCCTACCACCTCACAAAGTATTAGAAAGGACAGTTATTAGCCTCCTTTATCCTGACAGCAGCACATGCTAGTTGTTTTAGAGCATCAACCTAATGACATAGTAAATATTTATAATTACTTATAATCCACAACAGTTGTACAAAAACTTAAGATTACAGCAGTTTTTAAGTTGAAGACACTAGTTAGTCCTCAGAGAACTGAAATTAAAATAGCAGAGACTGCATACTGACTCTAAATTATCCTAATTATGATTTTTATAAAGTAATCTAAAAGTATTTATACACAGAGAAACAGGAAACACCAATCTAAGAGGAATTATTTTCCCTTGTAGAACTGACTATAATGAATTTTAGTCAGCCAACTTTAACAAAACATCACATTCTTTATTAAAACATAACCAGGTAGGAAACTGCAAACTTAAGCAGTAACAACTGCACACAAACCCCAAAACAAAAGTTTTTAAAGCTTTACCTTTCCCATTTTTATGAGAAATCATTAATCCAGGGAATAAGCAGAATATTTCATTTTGATGATCAGTTTCTTTTTACATAAGATAGAACCACAGAAGATTGCTTTTGCCATTTTATATTGTATAAGTGACATGACAAAAATTAGCTGGAATCATTTCACAAAATATTGAGTATAAATATTTGGAAGCCCAGTCCCATGTCACCCACGCAAAAAACCTTGCATTCTACCTATTTTCTCACAAATATGCTCCTACCAAAGGGAACAGCTTATATTTCAAAAATATACTTCTTTGCCTCCTCCCTGCCCACCCCCAAAAAGATAATAAGAGGCTTTTTTTTTTTTTTACCTTATGCCTATATCCTTTTTCTTTCTGCTTTCCTCTTCTCCTAAGGACAGGCAGCTCTTCAAACTGATGTCTGCCTTCGAACAGAACAATCGCTTTTCCAGCCACCCAGGCTCTCTCAGAAGGGTCTCCAAAAGCTTCCACATAGTACTGTCGATAGGGCCTCCGGTTAGAAACTAGATAAGGATAAGAACCAGTGTCATTACTTTAAAAAGATGACTGTTCATCATCAAGATAAAACTTAAAACAGTATTGCCAAAGAAGCCTCTGTCCCCTGCCCCACCCGGAAAAAAATGAACAAGCTAAATACCCCACAGAACAAGAAACTCTGACATAGGTTGATAGAAGAAAAATTTTAAATGTTCAATTAATGTGTCAAGAAAATGCTTAAGAGTTTACAACAGCACTCAATGGCTTAGTCTGCTGATAAGCTATATTCCAAACCACTTAGAGGCCAATTAGCTAATCACAGCACAAATTAATACAGCAACAAACTAAAAGCTTCTTTTACCATCAGTCCATAAAGTTCCTCATTACTGGAAAACACAAAGGACATATAAGAAGCTACAGCACCACAAACATAATGATCAACAAGAACTAACCACCACACACTCTAAAAACACCATGCTAAAATATAAGGAAAAAGAAATGCTTCGACACCACGTGCAATATGCTAACACGTATGGAGCACCTACTATGGGCCAGGCACTCATTACACTAGGTGCATTGTGTGGGTGAAGATAGAAGCAGTATGATCTCCATTTTATAGACACAGTAAGTCCAATGACCAGAGAGGGTGGGCAAATTCAGAGTAAAACGTTGGTTTTGCAGAGAAAATGTCACTTGATATTTAAAAATACAGAAATACAAATAAAAATACAAATCTTATTCAGAAAAGATTATAGTCCAATATACCTAATATATGTATGTCCCATACTTAGCATTTTTCACTCCAGTTAAAAATATCACAAAAGAAACATAGTCAGTGCTACAAAGAGTTTAATGATTTGGCTCCTTCTGGGGAAGAAAATCATGTTAAGTTCAAATGAATTCACATCTAATTCCCTTACAACAATCATACTCTGTTCCAAAACACAAAAAGAATCTAAACACTTTTATGGAAAAACAGGAAAAGACTACTTCCTTGAGAGTGAAACAAAGAAAAGAAGAAAAAGAAGGGGTGGAGAGATTTATAAAGTGAACTTTAGAACAAGTATAAAAAGGTGTGAACTGTCAAAACTCTTGTCTTTGAAGTAACTGTAAAAGTAGCTAAAATGTCAAGTAAATTTCAATGGAAGCTTCTTTACAAATGCTAATTTCAAAATTATAAAACTGCACTGGCTGGTGTGGCTCTGTGGATTGAGCACTGGCCTGTGAACCAAAGGGTTGCTGGTTTGATTCTCAGTCAGGGCACATGCCTGGGTTGTGGGCCAGGCTCCCGGTATGGGGGTACACGAGAAGTAACCACACACTGATGTTTCTCACCCTTTCTTTACCCTCCTTTCCCTCTGTCTAAAAATAAATAAAATCTTAAAAAAACAAAACTGTAAAACCAAGGAATGAAAAGTACCTATGAGCAGCTCTCATAAACTTCAGCTGAAATGCTTGATTTTCCATATAAAAATACTTAATGATAAAATTACAGCCCAGTTTTCTGTTCAGACTATTTTAAAAGCAAATTGTGAAAAAACGTAACTTCTTAAACTTTACCTACTACATTAAACCAACAGAAACCATTGTTAAGATACGTTGTGTGCCTATATAGAGGTTCTCAAAATTCACTTGAGAAGTAAACCATTCTCCCATAAATAAGTAAATCCAACTAATAAAGACTGAACATTTATGATGTGCCAGCAGTACACGAAGGACAGAAAAGAACTCACTGACTAGTAGGTGAAAGATACAGAAACAGATTATGGTAAAAGCATGATAATTCCAATAACAAACATTCACTTAAAAAAAAAATAACAGCCCTGACTGGTATGGCTCAGGAGGTTGGGCTTCATGCTGCAAAACAAAAGGTTTTCAGTTCTGATTCCCCCTCAGGCACATGCCTGGGTTGCAGACCAGATCCCCAGTTGGGGGCATGCCAGAGGCAGCTCATCCATGTTTCTCTTACAAGCCGATGTTTCTCTCTCTCTCTTTCTCCCTTCCTCCCCCTCTCTCTATAAATAAAAATCTTTTTTTAAAAAAAGAAAGAAAACAGCCCTGACTGGTGTGCCTCAGTGGACTGAGGGCTGGCCTGCAAACCATGGGGTTGCCAGTTTAATTTTCAGTCTAGGGCACATCCCTGGGTTACAGGCCAGATCCCCAGTAGGTGGTGCATGAGAGGCCACCACACATTGATGCTTCTGTTCCTTTTTCCTCCCTCCCCCTCTTTAAAAGTAAATAAATACAAATCTTTTTTTTTAAGATTTTATTTATTTATTTTTAGAGAGGGAAGGGAGGGAGGGAGAGAGAGAGAGAGAGAGAGAGAGACATCAATGTGCGGTTGCTGGGGGACATGGCCTGCAACCTAGGCATGTGCCCTGACTGGGAATCGAACCTGCGATGCCTGGTTCGCAGCCCGTGCTCAATCCACTGAGCTATACCCGCCAGGATAAAAATCTTTTTTTTAAAAAAAGGTAAGAAAACAAGTGGATTCTTATGGAACACCTTCACGAGCCGAAGGCAGACAAGGCTTACAGAAATTTCTGGCTGACCAGACTGAGACCTGCAGGTCTAAGACCCAGGAGGCACGCAAGCATGGTGAAGAAAGGCTGCAGGCCAAGAAAGATCATCAAGACTCTGCCCAAGGAGGAAGAGACCAAGAAATAAAGCCTCCCCTCTCTTAAGTGTACATAGTGGCCCTGGCAGTAATATTACATACATCATTCAAAATAGCCCTTATTTACCTTAATTTTTTAAAAATATCCTTAAAAATAAAAGAACAACACTAAGAAGGGGGAAAACATTAACTAAAGGACATATGGGACTGCTTATTAAGGAGAGAATTCCAGTATGAGGGCCCAGAACCCTCAAATGCATACATGAATGAAAAAAATAAAGAAAAAGAAAGGAAAAAACCCAGCTGGAACTAAAAGTACTTCAAAACAGCCCCGGCCAGTGTGGCTCATTTGATTGGAGTAATGTACCATAGACTGAAAGACCACAGGGTCAATTCCCACTCAGTCGTATGAGACAGGAACCAATTGGTGTTTTTCTCTCTCTCCCTTCCTCCCTCTCTAAAAAAGCAATGGAACTCTCCCTGAATGAGGACCTAAACAACAACAACAATAACGTACTTTGAAACACTGAATCATAACGTGAGAAGAGAGGGAAACCAAGCAGGCAGAGTCCAGGCCTGAAACAGCTTAGATGCCATGTTACCCTGGATCATTGTAATGTTGGCAATGAGGAGCCTCATTTGAACTGTGTAACCACAGGATCAGTTTTGCATCTTAGGGAGATAAACCTTCTTAATCTCAAAATAAAAAATTCAAGAGGAAACAGAGGAAGCTCAGTAGACCAGAGATTACCAAAATAGTGTACACACACAATAGGTAACTAGAACCTAACCTGTAAACTAAAGCAGTAGCAAGGGGAATTAACAAAATTTAAAACTTTTTTTTTTTTAAGACAATTGGCCATGACCAGGGTGGCTCAGTTGGTTAAGGGTCAGCCTGCACTTATAATCCAATATACCTAATATGTATACCTGGTTCAGTTCCAGGTCAGGCATATGCCTGGGCTGTGGGTTTGATCCCTGGTAGAGGTGCAAATGGAAGGCAACCAATCAATGTTTCTCTCCCTCTCTATCTCCCTCCCCTCCCCTCTCTCTGAAATAAAAAATAAATAAATTTTTAAAGACAAATAAAAAAGACTTGACATACAATAAGAAGTCAGAACAGATATTTCAATACCAATGTTCATAGCAGCATTATTCACCATAGCCAAAAGATGTAAACAACTCAACCGTCCATTGAAAGATGAATGGATGAACAAAACGTAATACACGTAAGTCCTCCTTTATCCTCAGGGGTATGTTCAAAGACCCTCTGTGGATGTGTGAACAACACGGAACTCTATATATACTATGTTGTTTCCTATAAATACATACCTATGATAAAGTTAAATTTATAAATTAGGTACAGTAAGTGATTAACAACAGTAACTAATAATAAAACATAATTATAATGTACTGTAATAAAAGTTAGGTGAATGTGGTCTTTCTCTCTCAAAATATTTCATTTAACCATACTCATCCTTCTTCCTGTGATGATCAAATGCCCACCGTGCTAAGATAAACTAACGAGAACAGCGTAGGCACTGTGACATGGCATTAGGCTATTATTGACTTTCTCCTTCAGTGGTCCTCCCTCGCTGACCCATGACAAAGTCAACAGATGGATGTCAGGAACATATGATGTCAATGGCAGGGTGAATGTATTATTTCTGGACTGTATACATACAGTGGAATATTACCCAGCCTTAAAAATGAACCAAGTACTGATACACAATACAACATGGATAAATCCTGAAGACATTATGCTAGGTTGTAAGCCAGAGCCAAATGGACAAAGACTGTAAGAAATTTTAAAAACTATGAAATAATGCTAAAGTGTTAAATGTTGAAAGGTAAAAAACGCAGACTGAATACTCAAATTTAGTTTTGGTCTGTTCTGAAAATCACACTAAAAAACAATAAAAGCAAGACTATCAGTCAAGATGGTAGGACAGGTAGACATGGCTTGCCTCCTCGCACAACCACATAGAAATTACAACTCCACTATAGAACCACCACCACTTAGAACTATCAGTAATCAAGCTGAATGCAGTCTGACAACTACGGAATTAAAGAAATCACGTCTATCCAGACTGGTAAAGAGAGGGGAAGACGCAAAATGGGCTGGTCCCACACCCACATGGGTTCAAGTGCCAGGAAGATAAGCCCCCCATAACTCCTGGCTGTAAGAACCAACAGGGACTGAGTCAGTGAAACAAATTGCTGGGGTCCCAAGCAGTTCCCCTTAAAGCAGACACGCACAGACTTACTCAGATTGACTCTCTCTGAGCTTCTGCACTAGGGCAGCACCTTTAAAGGCCCAGTGGCATAAGGAAAAGAAATGAAGTGTCTGGCATCAAGGTGAGAGCTGGGGGACAGCTTTCTCCCAAACAGAAAGGTGGACAGGAGCCACTGACACTTTGAGTCTTCCCCACACAGAGGTACAGAGCCAACAGGCTGGTGCCATATCTAAGACTCCACAGACCTGGCTGACACTGTTTGCCCAACCCTGGAGATCCTCTGAGATTCCGTCCCACACAACTTTCAGGTCCACCCAAACTCTTAATCTTGATTTTTCCATATGAATGGCTGACCTTGGCTAATGCATCACAAGTTCCTAAATCCTATCACACAAGCAACACCTGGCCTCGGCAAGCCCCCAGTCCCCACACCTTTTGCTAAGTGGTCCAAGGCTAGCCACTAGCAGTAGACAGCCTATATTCACAACTTGGCTTCACCTGGGAATCTTTCAGTCCAGCACAAGTAGCAACCATCTCAGATTGCTTTATAGCTCATACAGGGTGGCCGAGAGCAGAACACAGGTGGGAGCTGACCTTGGATCCCACCATCACAGGAAACTGCAGAACCTGCACACCCAGTGGACAACTACAGACAACGTCAGAGCACCACCACCTGCCCCTGCACAGCTGATCCTCCATGGAGGGTGGAGGTTGGTGGTCAATGGTCACAAACAGTCCTCACAGCTGACTGACCTGGGTAAATCCCTCCCATTGATCCAACAGCAATCAAGGCTCTACAAGAGGAGGGTGTACTCAGACAACAAGAAGGGCGCACCTCAAGTATTCTGCTTGGGTAATAGGGGAGGCTGTGGCACTGGACTCTATAGGACACCGATTACATTAGGCACCACTACCAAGATATGGAGTTAAAGCAGCTCCACCTAATACACAGAAACACACACAGGGAGGCTGCCAAAATGAGCAGCCAAAGAAACATGGCTCAAATGAAAGAACAGATTAAAACTCCAGAAAAAGAACTAAACAAAATAGGGATAAGCAATCTATCAGATGGAGAGTTCAAAACACTGGTTATATGGGGGTTGGGGGGAAACACTGGTTATAAGGATGATCAAGGAACTTAGCGAGGAGCTCAGCAGCATAAAAAAGATCCAGTCAGAAACACAGAATACACTAACTGAAATAAAGAACAATTTATAGGGAAACAACAGTAGAGTGGATATAGCCAAGAAATCAAATAAATTATTTGAAAAATAAGGAATCAAAAAACATCCAATGAGAACAACAAGAAGAAAAAAGAATAAAAAAAAAAATGAGGATAGTATTAAGCAGCCTCTGGGATAACTTAAAGTGTTCCAGCATTCATGTCATAGAGATGCCAGAAGGAAAAGAGAAAGACCAAGAAATTAGAAATCTATCTGAAAAAATAAAGAAAGAAAACTTCTCTAATTTGGTGAAGGAAATAGACATGTAAGTACAGGAAGCACAGAGAGTCCCAAATAAGACGGATGCAAAGAGGCTCACTCCATGACAAATCATAGTTAAAATGCCCAAGATGAAAGAAAAAGAGAATCTTAAAATGCAACCAAAGAAAAGAAGTTACCTACAGAGGCGTTCCCGTAAGACTGTCAGCTGATTACTCTAAAGAAACTTTGCAGGCAAGAAGGGGCTGGAAAGAAATATTCAAAGCCGTGAAAGGCAAGGACCTACATCCAAGATTACTCTACCCAGCAAAGCTTTCATTTACAATCAAAGGGTAGATAAGGTGCTTCCCTGACAAGAATAAACTAAAGGAGTTTATCATCACCAAACTATTATTATATGAAATGTTAAAGGGCCTTATTTAAGAAAAAGAAGATCAAAACTATGAACAATAAGATGGCAAAAAATACAAATCAACAACTGAATCTAAAACTAAGCAAACTAAGCAAACAAGAAGAACAGAGAGAGAATCACGCATGTGGAGAGTGTCTTGATGGTTCCAGATGGGAGGGGTATATGGGGGAATGGGTGAAGAGGTGAGGGGATTAAGAAGTACAAATAGGTAGTTACAGCCATGGGAGTGTAAAGTACAGTACAGGAAATGGAGTAGCTTATATGAACTTATATGCATGACCCATGGACATGAACAATGGTGTGGGGATGGCGTGAGTGAGTGGGAGGTGCTGGGTGGAAGGGAGCAAAGGGGGAAAAAATTGGGACAACTGTAATAGCAAATTCAGTAAAATTAATTTTAAAAATAACAGTGAAAGTAGTTTTTAAAAGAAGTAACACAAAAGACAAAGTACAGAAAAAGAAACAATAATAAAAATTTGGGAAAGTTGGAAGACTGAGAGAGGCGTTAAATCAAAGAGAAGTCAAATGGCAGGCCAGCCTTGAGAACTCAGAAGCAATATGATTGTGAAGAGCACCCTAAACGTAGAGTGTAGAAAGGTCTAAAGAAGATTGGCTGAAACTCTGTTCAAGATGAAACGAAAAGAGTTATGCTGTGGTTTATCCCCAATAAAGCTAAAATAAAGAGATTTTTTAAGGCATAATTCCACTTAAGGACAAGGGGAACAAAAGAGGACGGCTGAGTACAAATTAGTGTGTCTACGCAAGCATGTGTCTTAGAAGTTGAGAAGCACATGGGTAAGTATGACAGTTACTCACTTAACAGATCCCAGTATGCCAAATTCTACATCATCACTGAGCAAAGCCAGGAACCAACTGTCTCTACACCACTCATCCTTCTACTAAAAGACCAGAAATTGGCAATACCTTGTACATCTGGAGTTTAGGAAGATAAAATAAAGAGGACTGGCTGAAAGTTATCATGCAGGCGTGGATACGTAAGTTTCCTCCTCTACCACAAACTACCAGATCGATGCCTCTCCCCTTCCTCCAAAGAGGCTTTTCTTCGAGGTACAGTAAAACAGAAGGTCTCTAAACTGAGCAACACCACAGTTCAGAAGTATAAGTGAACCAAAAATAGAGGGAGCAAGTGAACTGAATGCTAAAAACTCCCGGTCGTCTTCCCTTTACTGAGCTCCTAGAACACAATAAGCCAGCTTCTTGTTTGCTAGCTAGAAGAATTAAGGCTATTCTCTGAGGAGTGTCACCAAGCGAATAAAAAGAAGGTACTTACAAGGGACTGGGAGGAGGAAGAGGGTCACCATACAAGGTAATTAAAGGGTGACAACCTCCACTTGTTCAGAAGTGCCTGTATGCTCTTTACTCTTCACGGACTTAAAAAAAATTTTTCCCTCCATTTTAGAGAGAGGGAGAAGGAGAGGGAAAAAAACATCAACATAAGAGAGACACATTCAAATGGTGCCTTCCATACACACCACATCCTGGGACTGAACCTGCAACCCAGGCATGTGTCTCAATCAGGAATGGAAATGGTGACGTTTTGGTTTATGGAACGACGCCCATCCAACTGAGCCACATTGACTGGGGCTACTCTTCACCAGTGAACAGAGATCTGAAGAACTCCTCAAACGTGAAAAGAGAAAACAAAGGAACAAACAGTGAAGGAAAAAAAGGGAACCTGAAACAAACAGACCAAGTACAGGAGAAAATTTCACAAAAGCTGTCATTAACATCCTCAAAAATAAAAAGGATATTGTGTTAATGAAATAAGATGCAGGGAACAAAAAGGAATTCTTGAAAATTAAAAACAGAACAGCAATAATTTAAAATTCAAAAAAGGTTTAAAGACAAAGTTGAAGAAACTTCCTATAAAATAGGTAGAATAAGATAAATATATACAAAAGAAAAACATAATTATGAGGTTGAATGCAGGAGAGTAAACACCTGATTAAGAGTTCTACAAAGAGGCCCTGGCTGGCGTAGCTCAGTGGATTGAGCGCGGGCTGCAAAGCAGGCATCGAAGGTTCGATTCCTAGTCAGGGCACATGCCTAGGTTGCAGGCCATGGCCCCCAGCAACCGCACATTGATGTTTCTTTCTCTCTCTCCCCCCTCCCTTCCCTCTCTAAAAATAAATAAATAAAATCTTTAAAACAAAGAGTTCTAGAAAGAGCCCTGGCCAGTGTGGCTCAGCTGGTTGGTGTCATTCCATAAACAAAAGGTTGCAGGTTTGATCCCTGGTGTGGGCACAGGTGACTCCCTAGCTGGACATGTACAATCCCCATTTGAGGCACAGTTCCCCAAGATCTGGATGCGTACATGAGTATAAGGAACCAATCCGCCTGGCAATGGCAATTGTAGCCCAGTCCTATGGGAAAGCCCATAGGCGCATGTCGGCACACAAGATGCCAAACCTATCTATTGATTGGCTCTCCCACGGGAAACCAGGCCTGAATTGTATCTAGGCTGCTTTGAGGATTGCTCTTGCTAAAACTCTCTCACCCTGAGTTGAAGCCACAAATGCTTACTGCATATCTTTAAAGTAACTTCCTGAAGTCTGTGCTAATTCTCCCAAAGACAAAGTGTAACCAGACCAATTACTCTTATGTTCCCTTGCATTTGCAACATTTTTTCCTTGCTAATCTGTAGGAAGTAATCGGTAACATCCTTTCCTTTGTTATCTGGAAACAGTAATCACCTAAAGCAAACCTGAGCAGAATGAATAAAAACCTTCTTTGATGTATGCTATTAGAAAGCAATAAAAGCCTGTCCAGGCAAGCGTTGAGATGCTCTCCTGTTGAGAGAGTGGCCAAGGTGCTCTCTCTCTCAGGCAGTGGCTGAGTCATCCCGTTTTCTCCACAGGACTTCAATAGTCTGTGTGAATTTGTTCGTCTCATCCACAACACCGTGGACACTGCTGGCCAGAATCCATATCACATGAGGCAACCAATCGAGGCTTCTCTCTTGCATCAATGTTTCTCTCTCTCCCTATCTCTCTTTCTAAAACCAATGAAAAAAAAAATGTACTTAGGTAAGGATGAGAAAAAAAAGTTATAGAAAAAGAATAAACAAAGGGGAAGAAATAATCAATGAAATAATTCAAGAAAATGCCCAGCCCTGGCTGGTGTAGCTCAGTGGATTGAATGCAGGCAGTGAACCAAAGGGTCGCCCTTCAATTCCCAGTCAGGGCACATGCTTGGGTTGCGGGCCAGGTCCCCAGTGGAGGGTGTGCAGGAGGCAAGCACACATTGATGTTTCTTTCCCTCTCTTTCTCCTTCTCTTCCCCTCTCTCTAAAAATAAATAAATAAAATCTTTTGAAAGAAAAAGAATATGCCCCAGGACTAAAGAAACTAAATTTGTAGATCAAAAGGGCCCCACTAAATACACACAATAGATGAAAACACAGCAACAAGGCATAACCTTGTGAACTTTATGAACAAAGTGAAGAGTATACAAGCTTTCTAAACAAGAGGGACAAAAATCCCACACAAAAGATCAAGTATCAAAATAACCTCGGATTTAATAAGAACTCTGGAAGCTAAAAGACAATGCCTTCAAAAGTCTAAGCACAAATGATTTCCAGCCTAGTATTTTATATCAGGCAAACTGTCAAACAAATGTTAAGAACAAAAATATGTTCAGATAATGCAGGGTCACAGAAAAATTTATCTCCCACACTCCCTTTCTCAGGAAACTACTGAATATGAGTAAGTAAACCAAACACAAGTTAAAACATGGAACCCAACACAAGAGGGAGTTGAAGGGAGTCCCTAAGACCACAGCTGTTCACCAGACTACAGCAGATTGAAGGAATATACAAGGGTCCAAGGGTCCAAGGGTCCAGATGAGACTTATTTAAGATGATGAACATGATAAATTATTGATATATTGAATCATGTGGAAACAAACAAAACCTAGGAGACTTTTACTATAAATTATCAATCAATATATAGACTTATTAATAACCCTCTCTCTCCCTCACTAAAACACACACATTTTACAGAAAACTAAAAAAAAACAACAACGTTGTGAGGACAACGCAAACTCAGCACACTATGTGACTGAGGTTGAGTATACTGTTAACATAATAATGTACGCACTGAGTTTCTAACCAAAATTATAACATATTAGGGAAAACATGAGGAGGATGCCAGAGATGCGGTGGGAGGTGAGACCCAATGCATGGAAGGATGAATAACTAATCTACAACTTCTGTGAACAGAAGTAAAAAATAATCCAAATAATGAAATTTTGACATTCAAAGTAAGTATCAAATGATCCAGCCCTGACTGGTGTGGCTCTGTGGACTGAGCACAGGTCTGTGAACCCAAAAGTCACACGAGTTTGATTCCCAGTCAGGGCATAAGCCTGGGTTGCAGGACAGGTCCCCAGCTGGAGGCATGTGAGAGGCAACCAATCAATGTATCTCTCATACATCGATGTTTCTCTATCTTCCTCCCTCCCCTCCCCTCTTTCTAAAAATACATAAGTAATTAAATTATATGCACTGTTTATCATAAAATTAATGACCTAAATAATAATAATATTATTTCATGAAACTGAGTTTTCTAACACCATTGGAATACTTAGTTTTCCTAAGAAAGCAATAAACATGAATAATGACAGTAATGTGAACAGTCTAGTGTGATTTTTAATTTTTACACTGGTAACTTATGCTGCTACAAAACATTAACAGTGGTCATAGTTTCTGTTGCTGGGGTGCAGGAATACTTTGAGAGCAGTCTGTCCAAAATTTCTCCTACTGGGTAATAACAATAGCAAGACTGATGATTCTACTAGGTATGTGCTATGAAAGAGATCAACAGAAAAAGCACATTCAAGGAAAAAATGGAGACTTAACTACTAAGAGTGTTAATTAAGCTTTCCAGAACTTGGCTGACTATAGCTTGCTATAAACTACAGGAAAAAGGAAACATATCATAAGTGGTTTGTGAAGTTTTTCATTCAGGAGATTTCTCACTGGATGATGCTCCACAGCCTAAGTTGATAGAGATCAAATCGAGACACTAATTGAGAACAATCAATTTATTACCACATGGGACGGAGTTGACATGCTCAAAATATCCAAATCAGTATTTATTGGTGAAAATGAAAAATGTCTTTTATTTTACAGAAAAAAAAACTAAACACACTTTGGCCAACCCAATATGTGTTTATGTCACGTGTGTGTGTGTGTGTGTGTGTGTGTGTGTGTCATCTTTACAACACAAGATTAGAAATAAGCTAACATCCATCAATAGGAGAATGGTTACATAAAGCATAGCATATTCAAAAAGTGAAAAACTACGTGGCTGTAAAAAAAGAGGAGGAAGCCCTGGCTGGCGTAGCTCAGTGGATTGAGCGCGGGCTGCGAACCAAGGCATCACAGGTTCGATTCCCAGTCAGGGCACAGGCCTGGGTTGCAGGCCATGGCCCCCAGCAACTGCACATTGATGTTTCTCTCTCTCTCTCCTTCTCTATCCCTTCCCTCTCTAAAAATAAAGAAAATCTTTAAAAAAAAAATAAAAAAAGAGGAGGAAGTTTTCAATGCACTAATATGGAAAAATCTTTAAGTAAAAAAAGCAACTGTAGGAAGAAAATACAATATGCTACTTTTGTTAAAATTAAATGGCTAGGGATATGAGACTACATACATGGATTTACAGAAAGAAACTTTCGTAACAACTGGTTTGAAAGGAGGGGTAAAGAATGGGGCAGATCAGACAAAAGGAGGGAATAAATTGATTATTTAAAATCCTGTTGTGTATGTAACCTATTCAAAAACTAAAATACATATATTAAAACTACAATAAGCCCAAGCTGGTCTGGTTCAGTTGGTTGGGTGTCGTACTGCAAGGTGAAAAGTCACCAATTCAATTCCTGGTCAGCGGTGCATGTCTAGGTTGCAAGCCTAGTCCCAAATTGGGGATGTTCCAGAGGCAGCTGATTGATGTTTCTCTCCCTCTCTTTCTCCCTCCCTTGCTCTCTTTCTAAAAAATAAATAAAATCTTTAAAAAAAAACTGCAATAAAGTCACACACCATCCTAATAGAAAAAAAGGAGCTCAAGATCAAGTTTCAGCCCCTGTCTTACAGCATTTTTTTTTAAATATTTTATTTATTTATTTTTAGAGAGGGAAGAGACGGAGAATGAGAGAGAGGGAGAAACATCAATGTGCGGTTGCTGGGGGCTGTGGCCTGCAACCCAGGCATGTGCCCTGACTGGGAATCGAACCTGCGATGCTTTGGTTCGCAGCCCGCGTACATTTTAAAGATAAATCACCTGAGATTCAAAGTATTAATGGTAATACTCTAAAAATTAAAATTCAAAATTGACCCTGGCAGGGCGGCTCTGTTGGTTGAAGCATCATCCCCTACGCCAAAAGGTTGTAGGTCTGACCCCTGGTCAGGGCACATACCTAGGTTGCGCGTTCAGTCCCCTTTCAGGGCACGTACAGGAGGCAACCGATACATGTTTCCCTCACTTTCTCTCTCTCTCTAAAACAAAAAAAAAAGATATATATATCTCCCTTCAGGTGAGGATTTAAAAAAAATTCAAAATAACTATAACTTATCAGCATTTTAAATAATGGTTTCAGCTTTAACTTATGAACAGCAACACAAACCTGACACTGAAAGTAGGGTAACAAATATACTGGAAAGTGATTCTGGACGATGTAAACTTTAGGGTGAATAAGCCTAACACTTTCCTGCCATCTACAGATAGAACAAAACAGTCATTTAAAAAATCCAAAAAAAGTAAAATAATTAATAAGTATTCACAAAACACTCAAAGGTAAAAATAAATTATTACTAAAGACAATAAAAATTGAGTTATACTAAAGGCAAATGCAGTTTATAATTCCAAACTATCTTATTATGTGAACTCAAGTGCAAATATTACCTTTCATTTTTGAGTGTGTGTTAATCAGCGGATCAGAGCAAATCCTGCAGGGCCACCACGGGCGCCTCTTGAATTTTGCCCAGATGAGATCTCCAACTTCATACTTCAGTGGCGTAGACTTTTTCTTGGGTTGACACTTTAGACAGACAAAACATGTGACATCAATAAGAATCAAAAGTTTCTGAAACAATATATCTTCTCACAGCCTTCTAAGATAGCAATGGCTAAAAAAATTCTAGATGAAAAAACTCCAGCTTAACAACAATTACAACTAAAATACTCTTTTAATTGGTCATAACATACCCCTTCATACAGTAGAGCTCTCAATTTATATTTGTTTTATATAAACAATCTACCCACATTCTGGAAAAATAAGTAATTTATTTTGATTTATAAAGACCTAAAAACTGAAATAAACAGAATCATCCCAAGGAAAAGATTACCTTTGCCTTGGTCTTTTGGATAACAACACATCAGTGGGGGGAAAAAGAGAGAAAAAAAAATTTTTTTTAAAACGTTAACAATGTCAAGAGACTGTGATCCCAGTACAGTGTTATGTGTCCATTTTATCTCCATAAAACTGGGGAAGTGGGGCTGAAAGGAGACTGTGGTCCCTCCTACAGGTGATATTCTACATACTTCAAACATCCTACTCATTAATGAACAATTAATTAACAAAACAAAAACAGAGATCTTATTCATTAATTAACAATAATGGCTCTAACAAAATAATCCTGGAAACTACAGGGCAGATTCTAGCAATGTCAATACAACTGACTTGGTTATTTCCCAGGACATGCAGTGGGGCTTATCTAAGACCAGAGCAGTGCACAACCCCAAAGGACAACATTTATGCAGAACACCATGTGCATCAAGCTCCTTGGACTTGTCCAATGCAGAGACCCTGGCTGAATCTTTTTTCCAAAAATAATATGCCTAACTGATCTGCAACTCAAATGCCTCCATTTTAGCCCTAAACCCATGTCCGTGCCTTATCATCCCATAAACAGTACAGATCTCTTGTCCTGAGAGGAAGACAACTTTGTAATTAGTAAAACAGCTTCCCACCTGATAACCACAAAAAGGAATGGCAAGTATGCTGGGATATTTCTGGGCAAAAGAAGCACTAGGGTACTTCAACAAAGAATAATCTACTCCATTTACTCCAAGGGGATGTACAAATACTATTTTGATTTTCTGTAAGTGCCATGTCTTTTTTCTAATTAATTAATTGATTGATCAAATTTAATTAATCTTTATTTTTAAAAAGATTTTATTTAGGCTTCCGGCCAAGATGGAGGCATAGGTAGTCGCACTACACCTCCTCACGCAATCAAAACTAAGGACAACAAAAATTGAGAAACAAAAAACAACCAGAACAGAGAGAAATGAACTGAATGGAAGTCTGACTACCATACATCCAAACCAGTAAAGAGCGGCGGAGTCAGAGGCCTG
>PVIA01008425.1:10557-72024 GCA_004024845.1 Tonatia bakeri | reverse complement strand
ATGGGAAAACATATTTGCCAATGATACCTCAGATAAAGGCTTAATCTCCAAAATATATAAAGAACTTACACGATTATACTCTAAGAAGACAAGCAACCCAATTAAAAAATGGGCAAAGGACTTGAACACACACTTCTCCAAGGAGGGCATACAGAAGATCCAAAATCACATGAAACGATGTTCAATATCACTAGCTATCAGAGAGATGCAGATTAAAACCACAATGAGGTACCACTTCACACCAGTCAGAATGGCCAACATGAGCAAAACAACAAACAACAAGTGTTGGAGAGGTTGTGGAGAAAAGGGGACACTAGTGCACTGTTGGTGGGACTGCAGACTGGTACAACCACTATGGAAAACAGTATGGAACTTCCTCAGAAAACTAAAAATGGATCTACCCTTCGACCCAGCAACGCCACTGCTGGGGCTATATCCTAAGAATCCTAAAACAGCAATCCAAAAGAACCTTTGCACCCCCATGTTCATAGCAGCACAATTTACAATAGCTAAGTGCTGGAAGCAACCTAGATGCCCATCAGTAAATGAATGGATTAAAAAACTATGGTACATTTACACAATGGAATTCTGTGCCGCTGAAAGAAAGAAGGAGCTCCTACCCTATGCAACGTCATGGATGCAACTGGAAAGCATTATGCTAAGCGAAATAAGCCAGGCAGTGAAAGATAAATACCATATGATTTCACCTTTAACAGGAACCTAAACAACAAAACAAAGAAAGAAGCAGGGTATAGTCAAAGACACCGCATTAGAGGACAGGTGGAGAGTGACCAGAGGAGAGAGAAGAGGGTTCTCGGGGGAGAGGGGCAGGGGTTTATAGGATCAAAGTTAAAGGACACATGGATAAAAGCTAGGGGGAGGGTGATAATGGGAGGGAGGTAGATAGAGGGTTTGGGAGGGCTTGATTGGGAGTTAGGGGGAGAAAACTGTACTTGAACATTCATTTAAATAAAAATTAAAAAAAAAGAAATTCATAATTACAGTGTCCCCATGTTTGAGGTTATTTTCAGCTTTCAGTCCTCTGACACATCTTTCTGCACAAAATGGTGGCTGATCTACTGGTAATTTAACTGCTCTTTGTGGCATGATTTCATGGTATATTCTAGAATCTCTGAATGAAAGCAGATTCCCAGAGTTTCAGAAGCATTGTGCATGGGGAACTTTGCTTAGATTTTCTCTAGAGACAAAGGCTAGATAGTGTGAAAATTTGTGAGAATTGTAAGGTTAATAGTTGTCTCATGGAAAATGCCTCTTTGCTGATTTTACTCCCCATGCTTAATAGAATTACAAGCATTGTCAGTGAGAAAAAATTAGTAATGAGATGATCAGTGTTGATCACAAAAGAAAATTCAGGTTTATCCACAGGCTTTTTAAATTAAATCCCTAAATTAGACTATGTTAGAAAAAGAATAAAATAATAAAACAGATGAAAAAATCCAGGCACTCTGAAGGCAGAAGCTAGTACTCCAGATTGATTTTCTTTTTTTTTTTTTAAGATTTTATTTATTTATTTTTAGAGAGGGAAGGGAGCGGGGGAGAAAGAGAGAGAGAGAAACATCAATGTGTGGTTGCTGGGAGACATGGTCTGCAACCTAGGCATGTGCCCTGACTGGGAATCGAACCTGCGATGCCTGGTTCGCAGCCCGCACTCAATCCACTGAGCTACACCAGCCAGGGCCAAATTGATTTTCTTAGTACACATTCAGGTTAGGTTGAATGAACATCTATTTGTTTTGCACTCAGGATAAATAATTTGCATCTGAACATACAGTGAAGAAAGAATCTGTTGATTTTAGGGCAGCAAGAATTTAATGTGAACCGTAGAATTATTACTCTAAACCATGCTATTTTGAACATCTTTTAGATTATTTAGGCTACACTTTATCTGACCCTGGGGATAATTTGCTTTCAAAATCCCCTGGAAAACACTGCATTATTGGAAATAATTAAACAAGGAATGAATGGATGGTTCCATTCTCTACAAACAGGCATTTATGAGATACACACACTTTTTACTGAACTCTCTCCAAGTTGCCACAACACACAACTGAAGGAAATTAAAGTGACTGAAACACATAAATATAAATATAAATATAAATATAAATATAAATATAAATATAAATATAAATATAAATATAAATATAAATATAAATATAAATATAAATATAAATATAAATATAAATATAAATATAAATGTAAATGTAAATGTAAATATAAATATAAATATAAATATAAATATAAATATAAATATAAATATAAATATAAATATAAATATATGATAAAAATAAAATATAAATATAAATATTTTGCAATAATAAATTTGTTTTATATTTTGATTGAGGTAGTGGTTACATTAACTGTCACATGATAAAATTGCATGGGGCTATAACATGGAGGTATGGCCAGATCACTGGGGGAGAGAAGAAATCCTGATCTGGCACAAGAGACTGCTCCCTTGGAGAAGGGAGGGTTCAGAGGAAACCCCAAGGCAGTGAATAGAAGGCAGCCTGGGATCAAAAAGAGGATCTGGGGCATGATCCTATATCCCCAAGGCAACAGTGAACATCTAACACAGCTTGGGACACAGATTGCACAAAGCCTGTGTGGGCTGTGGGAGCTGAAAAGCCCAAAACACACGTGTAAGAAGGTGACTCCCTGCCCCAGGCTGAGGTGCTTGTGCCAATATGCATAGCTAGAAACTTTAATGGTGCCCTGAATTAGATCAGAGATACTATATCAAGCATGATGGATGATGGCCTGAATGAATAGTGCATGTACCAGTCCAGTAAAATATTTGGACAAAGGAAAAAGACCCTCGTACTGGCCTCTGGACTGCATAGAATTTTGGACTGGGACTTTCAAAATAGAGCACACATGGAAGCTCGGTCTGTTTCTTAACCCCCACAAGCACAAATCAGGGGCCAGAGCATTCCCAAACTGGAAGGCCCTACAGATTATATGGCCAGGTGCCAAACCCTGCACCACTCCCACATAGAAAACTTTAGCAGTGCATTGTTCTGCACAGCCCTGCTCAACAAGGCACAGAAATGCATAAGTGAGTCATTTGCCTAAGTGATGCAACACAAACACTGGGGCAGTGGATAACAACCAGAGGAAAGGGGAGCATGCTGAAAGGACACCAGCATGCACAGACTAAAACACACCTGAAGTGAGACTATGACCAGAACCTGCCAAGCCACCTAGATAATCCTGTTGCTTATAACAAAGCAACCTGCTTATAACAAAGTACAGTATTTTTTATTATTTTATTTTATTTTATTTTATTTTATTTTATTTTATTTTATTTTATTTTATTTTATTTTATTTTATTTTATTTTATTTTATTTTATTTTATACAAAGGGGAAAGGAGGGAGAGAAACATCAATGTGTGGTTGCCTCTCCCACACCTGCTACTGGGAACCTGGCCTGAAACCCAAGGATGTGCCCTGAATGGGAATCAAACCAGCGACCTTTTGATTCGCAGGCCAGCACTCAATTCACTGAGCCACACCAGCCAGGGCAGGACAGTATATTTTTAAATGGGGGGAGGGATTCCAGGTACATCTTTGAACTGAGATGGTTAGGGGTGGAGGAGTTATTTGACTGTGGGTATGTTAAAGAGAATGGGCTTTGAGGCTGAAACCTATTATTCTTCCAAAAATTGTATAGCCTTTGAATAAACAATCCATTTACTTTTTCACAAAACCACTGCCTCCAGAGTTTATTGGAGGTGAACAGTAGGATCCCATGTCACTGTATGGTAATAGTAATGTTTCCCAATGTGGGACCCTAACTGGTGATGGCAGGCTGACTCCATCACGAGTGGGAGAGTGAGACTGTGGGGGTTCCCAGTCTCTGGGAATTTCTCTGCACACCCAGTGGAGACATCAACCACTTAAATACACCAGGCATGTGGAAAGGAAACAAATCTGAAAAGGGAAAAGATTCTAAGGGGTACCACTTGAGGTTTGGGGCAATGAACTCGGGTGCAGGAGAGGACTGATAGAGTTTTGGGGAGGCCATTACTTGGGGACCACTGTTTGTGAATTGGTTGGCAGAAAACTTGCTTGTGAACATTTGTTTGAAATAATAGAGTTGTGGGTTCAAGTTATGTGTCTCCAGCTTGCCTGGATTTTTCTGGTCATAGCGTTGGGCCTACCATACATCTGGGCCCAGAGGGTAAGTTCTCCTTTGGCTTCTGGAGGGAGATCACTGGATAGTAATTTGGTGGACTAGAGTACGTAAAGCATTATCCAATGCCCAAAGAGATATTGGTATTATTATTCAATAATATGGGGCTTATGTATATTTTACTTTATTTTTTAACATTTTTATTGTTGTTTAAGTACAAGTTTCTGACTTTTCTCCCTGCCACTGCCCACCACCCTAGCCTTCCCCACCTCCCTCCCCTGTCTCCATCCCTGCTTGATATTGTCCATGTGCCTTAATATTCCTGTAAACCCTTCACCCTTTCCTCCCATTATCCACTCCCCTTTCCTCTCTGGTCACTGTCAGCCTGTTTTCAATTTTAATGTCTTTGGTTATATTTTTGTATAAAAATATTTTTATTTAAGTATAGTTGGCGTACAACAGTATATTAGTTATATTCATTTCAAGTGTTTAATATGGCAGTTCAACATTATTATTTTTTTATGGTTAATGTCAGTTTTCTGACTTTCCCCCCCACCCCTCTCCAAGGCCTCAGACTTACCCACCTCCCTCCCCTGTTTCCACCCCCCTTGTTATTGTCCACGCATCCTTTATAATTGTTCCTGTAAACCCTTCCCCTGTAATCCCCCATCCTCTTCCCTTTGGTCACTGTCACCCTGTTCTCAATTTCAGTGTCTTTGGTTATATTTTGTTTGCTTGTTTCTTTTGTTGATTAGGTACTTGTTAAAGGTGAGATCAAAAGGTGTTTGTTGTTCACTGCCTGCCTTATTTCACTTGCCATAATGCTCTCTAGTTCCATCTATGCTACCGCAAAGGGTAGGATCTCCTTTCTTTCCACTGCAAGGAATTCCGTTGTGTAAATGTACCATCGTTTTCTGATCCATTCATTTACTGATGGGCACTTAGGTTGCTTCCAGCACTTGGCTGTTGTAAATTGTGCTGCTATGAACATTGGGTGCATAGGTTTTTGGGGGGATGGACGTTTCAGGGTTCTTAGGACATAAGCCTAACAGTGGAATTGCCAGGTCAAAAGGCAGTTAAACTTTTAGTTTTCTGAGGAAATTCTATACTGTTTTCCACAGTGGTTGCACCAGTATGCAATCCCAACAACGGTGCACTAAGGAGAACTTTTCTCCACAACCTCTCAAACACTTGTTTGTTGCTTTGTTTATAATAGCCATTCTCACCAGTGTGAAGCAGTATCTCATTGCAGTTTTAATTTGCATCTCTCTGATGGCTACCGATGCTGAACATCTTTAAATATGTCTCTGGACCCTTTGTGTGTCCTCCTTGCAGAAGTGTCTGTTTAAGTACCTTGCTCATTTTTTAATTGGGTTGCTTGTCTTCTTAGAGTGGAGTCATATGAGTTCTTTATATATTTTGGAAATCAAAACATTCTCTGAGCTATCATTGGCAAATATGTTTTCCCATACAGTTGGTTCTCTTTTCATACTAATGCCGTTTTCTTCAGCCATGCAGAAGAATTTTATTTTGATGAGACCACATTTGCCTATTCTTTCCTTTATGTCCCTTGCTGTAGGAGACATATTGGTGAAAAAATTGCGGAATGGATATCTGAGATTTTCCTGCCTATTTTCTACTCTAGGAATTTAATGGTGCCATGATTTATATATAAATCTTTTACCCACCTGGAATTTATTTTTGTGCATGGTGTAAGTTAGTGCTCAAGTTTCATTTTTTGCATGTACCTTTCCAGATCTCCCAACACCATTTGTAGTAGAGGTTACTTTTGCTCCATTTTATGCTGCTTCCCCCTTTGTCGCATATTAATTGACCATAGAGACTTGGGTTTATTTCTGGGCTCTCTGTTCTGTTCCATTGGACTATGTTTCCGTTCCTATGCCAATACCAGGCTGTTCTGATTACAGTGGCCTTGTAATACAATTTGATGTCAGGTAGTGTGATCCCTCCTACTTTGCTCTTCTTTCTCAAAATTGTTGAAGCTATTCAGGGTAATTTATGGTTCCATATAAATTTTTGAACTGCTTATTCTTTATCATTGAAATATGCCATTGGCACTTTAATAGGGATTGCATTGAATCTATAAACTGCTTTGGGTACTGTGGGCATTTTGATGATAATTCTTCATATCCATGAACACAGTATATGGATCCATTTGTTTGTGTCTTCCTTAATTTCTTTCTTCAGTGTTGTGTAGTTTTCCAAGTGCAGGGGTTTTTTTTTTATCTCTTTGGTTAGGTTTATTCCTAGGTATTTTATTTTTCTTGTTGGTATATCAAATGGGATTTTTGTCCTGTACAAAAATGCCTTTGATTTCTGAACACTGACTTCGCATTCCACTGTTTCGCCAAAGTCATTTATTAGATCGAGCAGTTATTTGGTGGACTCTATAGGATTTTCTATGTACACTATCATATCATCTGCAAACAATGACGTTTTGTTTCTTATTTTCTAATTTGGATGCTTTTTATTTCTTTTTCTTTTCTGATTGATGTGGCCAGGATTTCCAATACTTTGCTGAATAGAAGTTGTGAAAGAGAACAACCTTGTCTTGTTCCTGGTCTCAGTGGAAAATATTTTACTTTGTGCCCCTTGAGTATGATGTTGGTTATAGATCTCTCATATATGGCCTTTATTATGTTGAGGAATGCTTCCTCTATTCCCACTTTGCTGAGGGTTTTTATCATAAATGGGTGTTGTACTTTATCAAATGCTTTTTCCACATCTATTCATATGATCATGTGATTGTTGTCTTTGTTTTCTTTATGTGATTTATTACATTTATTGATGCGTGAATATTGTACCATCCTTGCATCCCTGGGATGAATCTTTCTTGGTCATGGTATATGATATTTTTAATGTATTTCTGGATGCAGTTTGCCAATATTTTGTTGAGAATTTTAGCGTCTATGTTCATCAGTGATATTGGCCTGAAGTTTTCTTTCTTTCTTGTGCCTTTATCTGGTTTGGGGATTAGGATGACACTGACTTCATAAAAAGAGTTTGGGAAACTTCCATCTTCTTGGATTTTTGCAAATACTCTGTGAAGGGTAGGGGTTAGGTATTCCTTAAATGCTTTGTATAATTCTCCTTTGAAACCATCTGGTCCAAGGCTTTTGAGTGTTTGGAGTTTTCTTTATTACTACAGTTTCTTCAGCTGTTATTGGTATGTAGAGGCTTTCTGCTTCTTCTTCATTCAGTTTTGAAAAATTATATTTTCTAGAAATTTTCCATTTCACCAATGTTTTTAAATTTCTTGGCATATAGTTCTTCATTGTGATTTCTTACAATCCTTTGTATTTCTGTGGTATCAGTTGCAGTCTCTCCTTTTTCATTTCTGATTGTGTTTATTTGGGTCTTCTCTCTCTTTTTTTTCTTGATGTCTCTACTTAAAGGCTTCTTGACTTTGTTTATCTTTTCAGAGAATCAGCTCCTGGATTCATTGATCCTTAGAATTGTGGTTTTAGTCTCTATGTCCTTTAACTCTGCTCTGATCTTGATTATTTCCTTTCTTCTACTTGCTCTGGGCTGTCTTTGTATTTGTTCATAGATTTCTTTTAGGTGTAGGGTTAGGTTGTTCATTTGAAATGTTTCTCTCTCTTTTTCTTTTTTTTCAGGTAGTCCTGTATCACTATGAACTTCCCTCTCAGGACTGTCTTCGCTGTGTCCCATAACTTTTTGGTTGTTGTGAGTTCATTTACATTTGTTACCAGAAACTTTTTGATTTCTTCCTTGATCTCATTCTTGACCCATTCATTGTTTAATAGCATGCTATTTAATCTCCCTGATTTTGAGTGTTCTGGATTTTTTTCCTTGGGATTGGTTTCTAGTTCCAGTCCCTTGTGGTCAGAGAAAATGCTTGATATATTTCAATTTTCTTGAATTTGTTGAGGCTTGTTTTGTGTCCTATTATATGGTCTATTTTTGAAAATGTTCCATGTGCATTTGAAAAGAATGTGTATTTTGCTTCTTTGGGATGATAGGCTGTCTATTTATCAGTTGAGTTCATTTCATGTAAGACATTTTTCAATTCCACAATATCTTTGTTGAATTTTATTTGGAAGATATGTCAATTTTTGACATTGGGGTGTTGAAATCCTCTACTATAATTGTTTTGCTGTCAATATCTCTCTTAAAGTTCTCCAAGATTTTCCTTATGCCTTTTGTTGTTCCTATGCTTGGTGCATATATGTTTATGTATTTGGTGTATTATGTTTATGTATGTTTATAACGTTTATGTGTTCTGATGGATTCTTCCCTTGAGTATTAGGAAGTGACCTTCTGGGTCTCTCTTTTTGGCCCTTTTTTGAAGACTCCTATTTGTGATATGAGTATTACTACTCCAGCCCTTGTTTCCTGTGCATTTTCTTGGAACACTTGTGTCCAGCCCTTCATTTTCAGTCTGTGTAGGTCTTTTGTTGTGAGTTGGGTCTGTTGTAGGCACCATATGTGTGGGTCATGCTTTCTTGTCCATTCAGCTGTTGTATGTCTTTTGATTGGAACATCTAATCCATTTACATTTAAGGTCATTTTTCATAGGTACTTATTCATTGCCATGTTTTGTACCTGTGTTCCTCTCTCTCTCCCTCTTCTCTTTCCTTTTCTTATAGGAGTCCCTTCAGCACCTCTTGCAGAGCTGGTTTGGTGGAGGTGTGTTCTTCTAGACTTCTTTTGTCTGGGAAACTCCTCATTTGGCCTTCCATCTTATTTGAGAGGCTTGCTTGGTAAAGTAGCCTTGATTTCAAGCCTCTGGTTTTCATCATTTCTTGCCATTCTCTTCTTGCTTTGATCATTTTCTTTGAGAATTCATCTGCTAACCTCATCAGGGCTCCCTTGTATGTTACTTCCTGTTTCTCCCTTGCTGTCTTTAAGATTCTGTCTTTATCTTGGAATTTTGCCATTTTAATTATGATGTCTCTTGAAATGGGACTCTTTGGGTTCCTCTTGTTTGGAACTCTGTGTTTTCTGGATTTGCGTGACCTTTTCTTTCATCAAATTAGGAAAGTTTTCCATCATTACTTTTTCAAACACATTTTCTATTTCTTGTTCTTCTTCTTCTGGTGTCCCTATTATATGGATATTATTACATTTCATGTTTTCTTGCAGCTTCCTTACCACCTCGTCACTCTTTCTCAGTCTCCTCTTCTTTCCTTGCTCCTTCTGGGTGTTTTCCCTATATTGTCTTTCAGCTTGCTGATTTGACCCTCTGCTTCATCCAGCCTGCTTGTATTTCCTTCCAATGTGTTTTTATTTTGTTTCTGAGATTTTATTGTTCATTTCTTCCTAGTTTTTGTTTATAGTTTCTATTTCCTTTTTCATGCTGATGTAGTTCTTACCCAGTTCCTTGTAGTTGCCTGTGAGTTCCTTGGTCATCTTTATAATCACAATTTTGAATTCTGTATTTGATAGTTTGGTTACCTCCATTTCTTTTAGGTCTTTTAGTGAGGAGTCTTCCATTCCTTTTGATTGCATGTTCTTTTTTTTTTTTGTCTCCCCATTTTAGATGACTATTTTTGTTTGTTTGTGTGCTTCCTGATGTTTCACTCTGCTAGCTTTGTTCATAGGGTAAACATCTATTCTAGGAATTCTATAAGGTTCAGAGTTGTGGTCTATGATATCTTTGTCTGGTCCCTCTAGGTTTGCTCTTTCTTCTGTTTGTGGGCTCTCTTGTACTTGGTTTTTTACCTTTTCGTGGCTCCTTTGTTGGTGTTTTTTCTCCTCAAGTAGGTATTCTGATATTGGTAGCTCCCACCTATTCTTTCATGTTATCAGTGGCACCGGGAAGGCAAAATGCATCAAGACAGCTGGAGAATATTTTATGGGATTTAAAATACCAGCAAGTAGAGAAGGTATAGAAGATATAGCATTATCTTAGAGATAAGTATAGCGTTAACTATGATATTTTGCCCAACTAGCCACTTTTTATAAAAGGTGAGAGATAAGAGTCTAGTTAGAGGGGAGGATGATTGTGAGCTGAATCCAGAAAACAGAGTGCTTGTGCAAGGTTAGATGAGATATAGTGAGAGTAAAGGATAGCAAGTAGGCATAGTGTGAGAAAGAATAGAAATAACCACAGCAATAATATTTCTCAGGATTAAAGTGAAGTGGGCTAAGATCAGGGATGGTTGCTGTGTAGTATGTACGATTGTATGGAACAACAATTATTTACAATAGTACTGGAACAACAATAATATGGCAAAAAAATGTATGATTTGGATAACCAGAATAGAAATTACCCAATCACAAGCTGTGTGTTATTGGAACATGGGTGAAGTGAAAGAAGAAAATTTTAAACACCATAGAGAATAAGGAAAACCAGTCAAACATCGCAATTCAACAAAGAAATAAAATGAGGAAAACTAAACATAAGGAAGAGAAATAAAAAAATACTAATAAAATAAAAGTGGTAAAATAATGAAAAAATAACAATACGCACAAACAATAAAACGTCAGGTCTATGGGATAGCAAAGTGACATTTATCTGTTTCTCAGTTTTTTGGGAGAGCCTCGTGCTCCCCCTTTGGATCTGTCTGTGGACCCTTCATAACTCCAAGTCTTATTGTCTCACTTGGATGGAGAAAAAAAATGAAAAGAAAAAGACAGAAGATCTAAAAAGAAAAAAAAAAAAAGCCTCCTGCTAACTTTTAACTTGTTCAGTGAATTCTGCTGGCCTTGCAAATGCCACAGGAACAGGGCATCTAGGCTTCACTTTTCTCCCTTCCTATGGTTTTGAGAGGATGGGAACCAGGTCTGGGTGGCAGTTTCTCGCCCTCCACAGGCCCAGGTCCTCTGTGAGCTGCCAGTCTCAAATCAGTCAGTCAGTCTCTGGGCCGACAGTGTGAGTCAATCTCTGGTGCAGAGCCCAAGGCAAGCTGGGTGGGAGTGGTTCTGCTCAGCTATTCAGTCTCTGGGTCTCTGGGAAGGAGCAGCTAATATCTCCCTCAGGGCACACCAGCTGCTGCTAAGAGTCCTTTACAAAGCAGCTGCCACTGTTCTTAACAAGCTCCTGACTTTTCACACAGCCCAACTTTCCAGCCAGTCTGGAGATTATCCAAGTCAGGGTCCAACAGGGCCCAACTCTTCCCCTCTCCAGGTGGTGCCTGGCACCTCAATTTCTCTGGTGCCAGCACCCACAGTCCCAGCATATGGATACTGCCTCTGTGTGTCTCCCACTTCATCTCTATTCCCCCAGCGTCTTCCAGAATCCAGGTCCCTCCTGGTGCTAGGCTGCCCTCTCTGCTCTGGTAGAGGATGGAGCTGGTCTAACTCTCCTCTCCATATCCTGTGGCAGGCACTAGGCCAGGGGCCACAGCAGCCTTGGTCTCTGCACAGATCCCAGGGACCTTACTGCCCCAGTGCAATCTCCTCACTATTTGTTTTTCAATGTCCTCTATAATTTTTTTTTCTTTTTCGCCTCCAAAGTTCCAATAAGCTGGGATTCTGTTGGCTGTTCACTCCATTCCTCAGAAGATCAGCTAGGTGTTCCAGCTAGGCACAGAGGGAACTGGGCTCCAACCCCACCTACCTCGCTGCCATCTTCTCCTATCTCCCAAATGTCTATTTTATTTTCAATATATTTTATTGATTATGCAATTACAGTTCTCTCATTTTTTCTCCCATTAATTCCCCTCCACCCTGTGCCCTCTCCCACCAGTATTCACCCCCTTTAGTTTATATCCATGAGTCATACATGTAAGTTCTTTGGCTTCTCCATTTCTTATACTATTTTAACCTCCCCCTGTCTATTTTGTATCTACCATTTATGCTTCTTATTCCCTGTACTTTCCCTCCATTCTCTTCCCCTCCACCTCCCAGCTGATAACTCTCCATGTGATCTCCATTTCTGTGATTCTGTTCCTGTTCTAGTTGTTTGCTTAGTTTGCTTTGGTTTTTGTTTTTAGGTTCAGATGTTGATAGTTGTGAGTTTGTTGCACTTTAATGTTCATAGTTTTTGATCATCTTCTTTTCAATAAGTAAGTCCCCTTAACATTTCACATAATAAGGGATGGGTGATGATGAACTCCTTTAACTTGACCTTATCTGGGAAGCACTTTATCTGCCCTTCCACTATAAATGCTAGCTTTTATGGACAGAGTAATCTTGGATGTAGGTCCTTGCCTTTCATGACTTGGAATACTTCTTTACAGTCCCTTCTTGCCTGCAATCAGCTGATAGTCTTATGGGCATTCCTTTATAGGTAACTGTCTCCTTTTATCTGCTGCTTTTAAGATTTTCTCCTTATTTTGAATCTTGGGTGATGTAATTATGATGTGCCTTGGTGTGTGCTTCCTTGAGTGCAACTTCTTTGGGACTCTCTGAGCTCTCTGGGCTTCTGGGAAATCTACTCCTTCTCCTCATGGCACCCCTATGGTTTGGATTCTGGAACATTTAAAGTTTTCCTGGAGGGTTCCTAAGCCACTTGTCATATTTTTGAATTCTTGTTCCTTCATTCTTTTGTGGCTGAATGTTTATTTTTTCCTTCTGCTCCAAATCTTTGACTGAGTCCCAGTTTCATTCCCTTCACTGTTGATTCCCAGTATATTTTCTTTTATTTCAGTTTTTATACCCTACACTTCTTCCTCTAATTTGTGGCCATACCCAACCATTTCTGTGAGCATCCTGATTACCAGTGTTTTGAACTATGTGTCTGACAGACTGGCTATCTCTTCATCTCTTAATTCTTTTTTTTTTTTTGAGCTTTGATATGTTCTTGCATTTGGGCTATATTTTTCTTTCTCAGCACACCTGTTATGTTCTGAGGGGCAAAGCCTTAGGTACTCACAACACTGAATTTTGGTGCTGTATGTTGGGGAGGGATCCAAAAAGGAACAATGCCACTTGTTCAGCTCTCAGTTGGCTTTCAGTAACTTCCCCCACTTCCCACAAGTAAAAATGTGCCCTTCTGGTGCTGATCCCTAGGTGTGGGGGCTTGTGTATGTTCTAGGACCTTGTGGGTCTCTCCAATGGATTCTGCTGTGAGGGTGGGTGTTTTTCCCTCTACCACAATTCTTACAGGTTTTAACAGCCAGAAGTTTTGAGGTTTTATTTCCATATGCTGGAACCCTGAGTTGTGTGGTCTCTCTTGTTCCCCAGTTGCTCTTCCTGGTTTATGCACATATGAATGTGGGGCCACTTGATCCAGCAGCCCCTGCTTCATCTACCCGATCCTCCAGGACCTCAGCCTAGGATGCCTGTCTCTGCCCCTCCTACCTTTCTGGATGAATGTTTCTTCTTTAACTGCTTGGTTGTTGAACTTCCATACAGTTTATTTTTCTGGCAGTCCTGGTTACTTTTTGTTTTTAAATTTGTTGTTGTCCTCCTTTTGGTTGTGCAAGGAAGCAAAGTGCATCTAGCTGTACCTACATCTTGGCTAGAAGTCTGGCTTATGTATATTTTAGTCTGTGGAGGGAAATGGTGCTTAAATGCTTTCTTGAGTTACTGTACCATTATACAATTGGAACAGTATTACCAACAGTTATGCAAATGGGATGAAATCCATTATGTCAATGCATTTATGTTTTTGTGTAATTGTGATTCACCAGGAACATAGAACTGCTTGTCAGTGTAGAGAAGGGAAGTGGCCTCAAAATATCTTCTGACAGTAAGACACAGGAAGAAAAGGAAAATGAGAAACAAGACTCATTAATGTTCTGAACCCAGGCGACTCAGTGTTGGTAGCAGAATGACCTGCCCTGTCACCACCCCCTCCACTAGTTACTCCTGAAATAAGGCCCAAAGAGCCAACAGCTCCACCCAAGTATGATGAGGGATGGGTCCCCACTTCAAAGACCCATGAGGACACCAAATTTTGTCTATCTAGAGCAAGACAGTTCTGTTTGAGAAAATATCTTATGGGCAGAGTAAATCAGGAAGGCCAACCTCCTGGTTACTATTGGGCTCATACTCCATTTTCCACTTTAGACTTACTGAATTAGAAGAATTTCAACCCCTCATATAGATCAGATCTTCAGAAGATAACAAATATTGTCACCTCCTGTTTAGCAGTTCATCATATAAACTGGGAAGACATATAGTCTCCCCTTAATATCATCCCAACAGCAGACCAAAGATGAATGATTATAGATAAAGGTAATGAAGAGGCTCATTGCATCCACCAAGAGAATCCCAATGGTATGTCCAACCCAGCTGGAGCAATCCCCTTGAGAGAGCCTGACTGGGACATGAATAGTGGCAATGTAGCCTCACTGGAACATTACAGAAGGTGTATTTTGGAAGGGCCTAAGAAAGGGGTGCTCAAGTAAAAGAGTCCGAATATTATATAGCCTTTTCAGCAAAACAAACAAACAATAGCAACAACAACAACAACAAAAATGGAAACTCTCCTGAATTTTTAGAAAGTATCCTTCAGGCCTAAAGAAAGCACACTGATCCTGATCCACAGGCATTAGAATATGTGTGGATGGTGAACATGACCTTTATTGGGCACAGTTCCCCGGATATCAGAATGAAACTACAGCATTTAGATGAGCATTGGGAATGAATCCTTCCCAACTGATGGATGTAGTTTTTAAAGTTTACAACACCCAGAAAGCAAGGAAGTTAAAACAGGCCATGGTGTTGTTAGAAAGAGGTCGGGGTGACAAGAAAAAGAGGCAGGGCCTTGAAGGAGAGGCAAGGTTCACTGGTTCTAATCAATGTGTGGGTTGCAAAGAGGAGGTCCATTGGAGAAGGGAATGACTGAAATTCAAGGGGAAAATGAAGATGATAAAACCCTCACTGAGAAATACTGAAAAGGAGAGGGGAATCTGTTGATGAATGTGGAGGCCCAAGGGCTCCCTTGGACATCTCCCAACCTATTACTATTTCTCCACAGGAACCCTGGGTGCAGTTGACAGTGGGGAGCAAGCTAATTGATGTCCTTGTAGATATGGGAGCTACATACTCAGTGCTAAATACACAATTAACCAAGAAAAGTTCAAATGCAGCAATGGTTACTGGAGTTACTGGGCAATTACACAAACAGGTGTTTCTTCAACCTCTAGAATACCAGCTTGGGGATCAAAAGCTTATGCATAATTTTCTCTACATACCAGATAGCCCCATTCCATTCCTGGGATAGGATTCTTTGTAAATCACATGCACAAATAACATTTTCTCCTGAAAAGCAGCAATTATGTGTAGAGGTCCTACTGGAACATGCTCTCCAGCTGTAGGCACTCTTAACTTGACTGGAAAGTCCCAGAGGTGAACTCTTCCTACATGAGATCTATGAACAGGTCAATTGAACTTTTAGGCTGATGAAATCCAAGATAAAGCAGTTGGCATCCAACCCGTAAAAGTTAACACAAAAGAAGGGGTGCAGATCCTGTTGAAAAAATATTCCCTCAAAAGGAGGCTTTAGAGAGTATTCAGCAAAATATTACAAAAATTCTTAACCTCAAGACTAATTCACTCATGGCCATCTCCCTATAACACTCCTATTTTGCCCTTCAAAAAGCCTCACTCTAATGAATTTTGATTTGTACAGGATTTTAGGGCCATAAATGACATTGGTCAGGACATTCATCTAAATGTGCCCATGGAGGCATGTGCCTGAGGATACCAAATGGTTTTTAACCCTAGACTTAAAGGATGCCTTATTCTGCATCTCAATAGATGAGCAGGTTCAACTACTGTTCTCTTTTGAAGGAAAGGGCCCAGAAACTAAAACCACACCCTGATACTGCTGTACTATGTTGCCACAAGGATTTAAGAACTCCCTGATTATATTCAGAAATGCATTGACAAAGAATTAAGGGAAATTCAATTGAAATCAGGAGTTCTTTTGCAACACTTTGATGACATATTGATAGCTATCAATACCTAAGAGGTATTGCTAGTTTGATCAATACCATCACAGTTCTAAATCATTTGGAAAAAAAGGAGATAAAGTATCACCTCACATGGCCAAGATTTACAAACAGGTGGTGGCATCCAGAAGGTTTCAACTGAGACAGAATACTAGGAGCTTTATGGAAGGCAGAAAGCAAGCCATTTGCTATGATAAAAATCCCGGAATATCATAGGCAATTTCATGGGTCCTTAGGGATTATAGAGTTCTGAAAAATTTGGATTCCAAACTGTGGGATTATAGCAAAACCACTGTACGACTCCTAAAAAGAACAGGGCTCTGAATCTCTTGAATAGACAAGGAATTTTAAAGTAGCATTTGATACCTTGAAGGAAAACACAGTTTCAGCTCCCACATGAGGACTGCCCAATTTATGGAAGCCTTTCAAATTGTAACTCATGAAAAGCAGGGGATTTGGACTGAGGTTTCTAAACTGGACTCTGGGAAACATCCCCCAAGCCATAGCCTATCTCTCAAAAAGTTGGATAACATGACAAAGAGATGGCCATCATGCCTCCAGGCAGTGGCAGCTACCTGTGACAGCTTACAAGAAGCCAAGAAGTTCACTTTGGGACAGCCTGATATTAGAACCACACTAGGTCCAAACTCTGTTGGAAAGAAAGGAGGTATTGGCTGGTGGAAGGACACATGGGAAAATACTAGACCATTCTGTTGGACAGCCCAAATGTTACCTTACCTTACAGACCACAACAACCTTGAACCGAGCCACCCTGCTGCCAAACACAGAGGGAGATTCAGTCCTCCATCTTGACTGTTTGGAAATCATTGACCAATTTTATTTCAGCAGGTTACATCTGCTGGATCAGTCACTGACAGCACTAGACTGGAAGTTGTATACAGATGGTAACAGCTTCATGTATAATGAACAACGATGAGCCATATATGCAATAGTCATCATAGACAAGGTAACAGAAGACCAAGCCCTTGCACCAGGAACCTCAGCACAAAAGGTTGAGTTGATAGCCCTCGTGTGAGCCTTAGTACTATCCCAGGGAAAAAAAGGTTAACATCTATATGGACTACAAATATGCCTTCACAGTAGTTCATGCCTATCCAGCAATGTGGAAAGAGAGAGGTCTCTAAACCTAAGAGAACAAGGATGTCAAACATGCAGAGGAGATTTTACAATTGCTAGAAGCATTGCAAATAGATTGCCATAATGCACTGCACAGTACACCAAATGAACCAGGGAAACCAAACTGTTGATAAAGCAGTAAGACAAGCAGATGGAGGGCCAACAGACCTAGGAACTTCGATACTCTGCTTAAATTTGTCAAAGTTAAAACTCCATTACACAGAACAAGATGAAGAATGTGCCTGTGAATGGACATTCACTAACACTGATCCAAATTCTGAATGGAAGATCAGCACATGGTATGACTCTACTCCCTGAGGCTCTGATGTACTCCATCCTGAACACCCACATGATGGGACTTATGATGGGTGAGATTTGAGAGGCCCTCATTTTCACAGGACTATTTGGAACACCACCCAAGCCTTTCAGTCATGTAACAAGAAACAATGCTAAGACAGAGTCTGCCACAGTAGAAAAGAGAGTACAATCTAAAGAGTTATGCCCATTTGAGGACTGGAAAGTAGACTTTACACAGATGCCTAAAAGCAGAGAGGATTGCAAATTTTTGTTAGTTTTTGTGGAAACATTTTCTGGATGGATAGAGGCATACCCCACTAGAATGGAGGAGGTAATAGAGGTATCAAAACTTTTACTTAAAGAAATAAACCCCAGGTTTGGACTTCCTCATAGTGGACCATCATTCACTTCAGAGATTCAGAAGATTGGACATGCACTACAAATACAATGGAAACTACATGCACCTTGGACCTCAATATATAGGAAGACTGAGAAAATGAATCACACAATAAAGACCCTGGAAAAAATATGCCAAGAAACACACTTGAATTAGGACCAGGCACTCCCCATTGCATTGCTCTGAATTAGGGTAGCACCCAGAAGTGGACTTAAATTGAGACCTTTTGAAATAGTTTATGGGAGACTCCTCCAAATCTCTGTATTAGGAGTACCCCCTTTAGCTTTGGAGCAGGAGACAAAAGTTAAGCAATGTGTACAACATTTAGGGAAAATACTAATCATTTTTTGACAAGTTGCTCATTGTAGATCTGTCTTTTATTCTGCCCTTACACGTGTTCCAGCCAGGAGACTGAGATTTATTAAAGACCTGGAAGACTCAAGGCCCTGGAAAGCAGCTAACTGAGAAATTCACTGGTCCTTTTGATGTCCCATTGACAACACACTCTTCCCTACAGCTCATGGGAATAGAGCCCTGAATCCACTACAGATGAATAAAACAGGTGCTACCTGAGAAGAGCTCAGACCCTGCTGCTGTGGTTGATGCTGAAAGGGAAACCTGAACCTGCACTCTGGAAGGAGAATTGAAATTTCTCTTTTGGAAAAGGACAACAGCCCCCAACATGATATGACTGTGTTCCTTTAACTTTGTTTTTCTGTTTGCAGATCAAAGGACTTTTAGCTGCTTGGTATTGTGTTAGGATATGGTCTTTTCCATAATTAAAAATGACAAGGATTGAAAATTATTTATTTTGAATAAATATAGAAAGTATGTGAAAGTTGCAGAAGGTTTGCAGAAAGGTTCATGAAAGCTGTAGCAGGCTGTGAAGGTTTTAAAGTTTAAATGAAAGAAATCTTAACTTGTGTTTTCAATTACTCTGTGCTTGCTTTCTGATCATTTGGGGACTTCAGGGAACTTTGCTGTGTTGGGTACACTGGGAATCCTTTTTCTCTGTCATTAGGGCTTTTTGACATGGTTCCAATTGGCATATCAGCTGGGGTGAGAACTTATGTCTCTTCTGTTAGATCAGTTGGCACCCCAGTAGAAAAGAAAAGGTCTCTACCATTGGGACATTGGGACATTTGGACCTTAAAAAGGTCATCTGTGTGACCAGTTGGTATGACACAAGATGCTAAGGCTAGTTCTAGTCCCCACCACCCTTGTTGGAACTTTGTCCAAGGAAGTTACTTTCTTAATCTGGGACCTTGTATAATTAATCTCTATATTTGCTATTTAGTTGCTAAGGTTCCAACTGTGCCTTCTAACCCACTTGCCTAATTTGTCACCTCCAGAAAACAATGAAGATACCAAACTGTCCAGAAATGCTATCCTTTGGGCATCGTACATACTGCTTTCCATAGACAGCCAAGTGGCATGGACTTTGTAAGATCTTTTTTAACTTACATGAAGGCCATCCTCCACTCCAGTTCCCCTTTGTTAGGAATCTCTGCCCAGGGACTAGGCAGGATTATGCCCTTTGACAACAGGATGTAACTATGGGAGAAGGAGACCCTTTCATTTTGTCTTTGTATGATTACAAAGCCCAGAGTGTTAAAGGGGGGTTGTAACAGGGGAGTTCTGGCAAGATCACTGGGAACAGGAAGAAATCCTGATTCAGTGTGGGAAACTACTCCTCCTGAAGAAGGGAGGTGTTGTAAATCCCAAGGAGGCAGTCTGAAGTAGCAGCCCACAACAGAGCCTGCCTTCCCAGAGAAGGAAAGGACCCCTGGGAGGGTTTGGGAAGTGCCAAGGAAGGCTGGGATTAAAACAGAAGCTTGAATGTGATTCCATACCATGGAGGCAACAGTAAACAATTAACAGAGACCATAATACCACTTGCACAGAGCCTGAGTGGTCTGTGGGGGATGAAACTGTCACAACACATGTATAACAAGGTGACATCCCATCTGCGGCTGAGACACTTGTGCCCCTGTGTACAACTAGAAAATCTTCCCTTCCAGATCATGGTGGTTGGAGTATGGCAGAGATGCTACGATGAGTATGATGGACACTGGCCTGGATGAATGGCTCATGCGACTGTCTAGTAAAATGTCTGGATGAAGGAAAGACTCTGCTACTGGCATTCTGCAATTTGTGGGATTTTGACCTGGGACTTTAAAAATGGAGCACACATGGAAGCTTGGACTCTTTTCTTCCCCTCATGAGCATGATCAACAACTGGGGGAAAGAGCATCCCTAGATCTATGGGACATGGAGACCATGTGGCCAGCTGCCAAGCCTCAAGCTCCTCACATACAGAAAGCGGTGGCAGAATGCTTTGCTGAATGGCACTGCTTGAACAAGCACATACACACACCTGTGAGCTGATGGCTTGAAGGATAGCGCACAAGCCCTGGGCCAGCTAGAAGTCACCAGAAGAAAAGGGACCATGCCTCAAAAAAGACACCAGTGTGCACAGACTTCAAAAGAAAAGTGGAGCCAGACTGTGACCAGGAACCTACCAAACCACATGCATAATTGCGTTGCAACTACCTGCATATCACAAAGGACATAATGTTTTTAAACAGGAGAAGAGATAACAGGCACATTCTTAAACTGAGCTGGCTAGGGGTGGAGGAATTATTTGACTGTGGGTGTGTTAAAGGGAATGGGCTTTGAGATAGAAGCCTGTTAGTCTCCAAAATTTATAGTTTTTGAATAAACAACCCCTTCCTGTTTCACCAAACCTCTGCCTCCAGAGTTTATTGGCTGTAAGCAGTAGAATCCTACATGGCTGTATGGTAACTTGACTATGTGTAAACATTATACCATCATCAATTTTCTGGTTATAGTTTTCCCATGTAACATTTGGTGAAAACTAGATGAAAGGTACAGAGGATATCCCTGTACTATCTTAGCAAATTTCTGTGACTCTAAAATTAATAAAACAAAAAAGGTAAAAATAAATATAGGTTACCACCAACAGAGTACTAGGGTTCCCTTTTCTCCACAACCTCCAAATACTTGTAGTGTGTTGACTTGTTTATGACGGACATTCTCACTTGTGTGAAGTAATAACACATTGTGGTTTTATTTATGTTTGGAGGGCTTATTTATTTATTATTTATTTATTTATTTAAACATAAGGATACATACATTTTATTTTATTTTTTTAAAGATGTATTTACTTATTTTTAGAGAGAGGGGAAGTGAGAGAAAAAGAGAGGGAAAGAAATGAATGTGTGGTTGCCTTTCATGTGGCTCCCACTGGGGACCTGGCCTGCAGCCCAGGCATGTGCCCTGACCAAGAATTGAACTGGCAAACCTTTGGTTCACAGCCCACACTCAATTCACTGAGCTACACCAGCCAGGGCTATTTTCTTTTCTTTTCATTTTATTTATTTTCTGACCTTTTTATGGTTGTTCAAATACAGTTGTCTCAGTTTCCCCCCATTGCCACTCCCTCGAATTCCAGCCACCCCCACTTCCGATGCATGATCCTACCCCCCTTTGGTTTTGTGTATGTGTCCTTTATAGTTGTGCTTGAAAACCCTTCCCCCTTTCCACACATTATCCCCTCCAACCACCCCTCTGGTTACTGTCAGTTTGTTCTTAGTTTCACTGTCTCTGGTATATTTTGCTTGATTGTTTGTTTTGTTGATTAGATTCCACTTATAGGTGAGATCATATAATATTTGTCTTTCACTGTCTGGCTTATTTCACTTAGCATAATGTCCTCCAGTTCCATCCATACTGTCACAAAGGGGATGAGCTCCTTCTTTGTTTTTTTTTTTTGTTTGTTTGTTTTTTCTTTTGCTGGGTAGTATTCCATCGTGTAAATGTACCATAGTTCTTTGATCCACTCATTTACTGAAGGGCACTTAGGTTGCTACCAACACTTGGCTATTGTAAATTGTGCTGCTATGAATACTGGGATGCATAGATTCTTCTGAATTGGTGTTTCAGAGTTCTTCAGGAATAATCCCAGCAGTGGAATTGCTGGGTCAAAAGGCAATTCCATTTTTAATTATTTTGTATTATTGTTGTTCAAGTACAGTTGTCTCCATTTCCCACCCCTCCCCATATTTTTAGTTTTCTGAGGAAATTCCATGCTGTTTTCTACAGTGGCTGTACTAGTCTCCATTCCCACCAACAGTGCATTAGGGTCCCCTCTTCTGCACAGCCTCTCCAACACATGTTTGTTAATTTGTTTATGATGGTCATTCTGACCAGTGTGAAGGGGTATCTCATTGTGGTTTTAATTTGCATCTCTCTGATGGCTAGTGATGCTGAGCGTCCTTTCATATGTCTGTGTGCCCTCTGTATGTCCTCCTTGGAGAAGTATCTGTTTAAGGCCTTTACCCATTTTTTAATTGGGTTGATTTTCTTCCTGGAGTAGAGTCTTGTGAGTTCTTTATATATTTTGGAGATCAACCCTTTGTCCAAGGAATCATTTTCAAATATGTTTTCACATATGGTTTATTTCCTTTTCATTTAAATGCTGTTTTCTTTAGCTGTGCAGGTGCTTTTTATTTTTATGAAATCCCATTTGTTTATTCATTCCTTTATGTCTCTTGCTCTAGTGGATGTATCAGTGAAAATATTGCTATGCGGGATATCTGAGATTTTCCTGCCTATGTTAACCTCTAGAACTTTTATGGTGTCATGACTTATATTTAAGTCTTTTATCCACCTTGAATTTATTTGTGTGTATGGTGTAAATTGGTGATTGAGTTTAATTTTCTTGGGCATAGCTGTCCACATCTTCTAATACCATTTCTTGAAGAAGCTGTTTTTACTCCATTTTATGTTGCTGCTCCCTTTGTCAAATATTAATTGACCATGGAGACTAGGATTTATTTCAGTGCTCACTATCCTGTTCCATTGGTTGATGTGTCTGTTCTTATACCAGTACCATATGGTTTTGATTACAGTGGCCTTGTAATATAGTTTTATATGAAGTATTGTAATCCCTCCTACTTTGTTCTTCTTTCTCAAAATTGCCATGTACATTTGGTGTCATTTATAGTTCCATAAAAGTTTTTGAAATGTTTGTTCAATATCTGTGAAATATGGCATTGGTATTTTAAATATATTTTTGGTTATGCTATTACAGTTATCCCATTTTCTCCCATTTATTCCCCTCTTCCCTGAACCCCTCTTCCCACCAGTATGTGCCCACCTTAGTTCATGTCCACAGGTTGTACATGTCAGTTATTTGGTTTCTACATTTCCTATACTATTCCTAACCTTCCTCTATTTTCCACCTACCATGTATGCAACTTATTCGCAGTATGTATTCCCCTCTCTCCCTCACTGATAACCCTCCAGGTGATCTCCATTTCTGTGATTCTGCTCCTGTTCTAGTTGTTTGCTTAGTTTGTTTTGGTTTTTGTTTTGAGGTTCCATTGTTGATAGCTGTGAGTTTGTTGTCATTTCACTATTCATATTTTTTATCTTCTTTTTCTTAGATAAGTCCCTTTAACATTTCACATAATAAGGGCTGAGTGAAGATGAACTCCTTTAACTTGACCTTATCTGGGAAGCGCTTTATCTGCTCTTCCATTATAAATGCTAGCTTTGCTGGATAGAGTAACCTTGGATATACGTCGTTGCCTTTCATGACTTTGAATATTTCTTCCAAGCCTTTTCTTCCCTGTAAGGTTTCTTTTGAGAAATCAGCTGATAGTCTAATGGGAACTAGACTTTGTAAGTAACTGTCTCCTTTTCTCTTGCTGCTTCTAGGATTCTCTCCTTTTCTTTAATCACGGATAATGTAGTTATGATTTGCCTCAGTGTGTTCCTCCTTTTGTCCAACTTCTTTGGTACTCTCTGAGCTTCCTGGACTTCCTAAAAGTCTATTTTCATTGCCTGATTGAGGAAGTTCTCCTTTATTTGTTCAAATACATTTTCAAATTCTTGCTCTTCTTCTTCTCCTTCTGTCACCCCTATGATTTGGATGTTGGAGCATTTAAAGATGTCCTGGAGGTTCCTAAGCCTCTCTTCATTTTTTTGAATTCCTATTTCTTCATTCTGTTCTGATTGAATGTTTCTTTCTTCCTTCTACTCTAAACCACAGATTTGAGTCCAAGTTTCCTTTCCATCACTGTTGGTTCCCCGTACATTTTCCTTTATTTTACTTCTCATAGTCTTCACTTTTTCCTCTATTTTGCAACCATATTCAACCAATTCTGTGAGTACCCTGATTACCAGTGTTTTGAACTGTGTATGTGATAGGTTGGCTAACTCTTCATCACTTAGTTGTATTTTTTCTGGTGCTTTGATTTGTTCTTTCATATGGACCATTTTTTTCTTGTCTTGGTACACCTGTTAGATAGTAAGGGGTGGAGCCATGGGTCTTCACTAGGGTGGGGCAACGAAGGTTGCTGCCTTGTGACACTGTATGTGGGGGAGGGGCCCAAGAGGGAACAGTGCCACTTACTTCACTCTCAGTTTTCAATCACTTCCTCTGCTACTCACAATCAAACTGGGCTACTCTGGTGCTGATTCCCAAGTGGGTGGGTTTGTGTTTGTTCTAATACCCTGTGGGTCCTTTCAACAAACTTCTCTGTGAGGCTGGGAGTTTCTCTCATTGCCTCCTCAATCCCCACAGGTGTTTTCAGTCAGAGGATTTGACGCTTTATTTTCCCAGACTGTAACCCTGCGTTGGTTGCTCAGTCTGACTCGCATCCCAGTTTTTCCTCCCAGTTTACCTGCACACAAACGCTGGACCACCCAGTCCACAAGCTGCCACCTCACCCTGTCCACCTGCCACCACCTTCCCTATCCCAGTCCTCCAACTGCTGCCCTGCAGTGAGTCCCCTCTAACCTGCTGCTGGCTCCACCTCTCCTACAGGTTTGAATGAATGTTTCTTCTTTAACTGCTTAGTTGTCAGACTTCCATACAGTTTAATTTTCTGTCAGTTCTGGCTTTTTTTTTAAAATTTCTTGTTGTCCTTCTTTTGGTTGTGCAAGGAGACACAGTGTGTCTACCTATGCCTCTGTCTTGGCCAAAAGTCGTGTGAGTTTTTTGTGTATATTGGAGATCAAACCTATGTCCCAGGTATCCTTTGCAAACATGTTTTCCAATACAGTCAGCTTTCTTTTAATTTTAACCCTGTTTTGTTTAGCTGTGTAGATTTTTAATATGATCAAGTCACATTTATTATTCTTTCCTTTATATCCTTTGCTCAAGGGGACATATCGATGAAAATATTGCTGCGTGGGATATCTGAGATTTTCCTGTCTATGTTCTCTTGTGGGATTTTTATGGTGTCACAACTTATATTTAAGTCTTTATCCACCTTGAATCTATTTTTGTTTATGGTGTAAGTTGGTGATCAAGTTCCTTTTTTTTTTTTTTTTTTTTTTTTTTTTTTTTTTTTTTTTTTTTTTTTTTTTTTTTTTTTTTTTTTTTTTTTTTTTTTTTTTTTTTTTTTTTTTTTTTTTTTTTTTTTTTTTTTTTTTTTTTTTTTGCGTGTATCTGTCCAGATCTCCCCACACCATTTGTTGAAGAGGGCATTTTTACTGCATTTTATGCTTCTGCTCACTTTGCCAAATGTTAATTGACCATAAAGACTTGGGTTTATTTCTGGGATCCCTATTCTGTGCCATTGTTTTAAGTGTCTGTTTTTATACTGGTAACAGACTGCTTTGATTACACTGGCCTTGTAATATAGTTTGATATCATGTATGGTGATCCTCCTGCTTTAATCTTTCTCAAGATCCCTGGGGCTAATCTGGCTTGTATATAGTTCAGTATAAATTTATGAAATGTTTTCTCTGTATCTGTGAAATATACTATTGGTACCTTGATAGGGATTGCTTTGAATATATAAATTGCTTTGGGTAGCACTGACATTTTGATGATGTTAATTCTTCTAATCCATGAATATGGTACATGTTTCCATGTTTGTGTCTTTAATTTCTTCCTTCAGTGTTGTGTAGCTTTCTGAGTCACATTTTTAACTCCTTGGTTAGGTTTATTCCTAGGTACTTCATTTTTATTCTTGGTATATCAAATGAGTTTGTTTTTTTTTTTTTACTGATTTCTGTTTCTGATATTTCATTGTTCATGTACAAAAATGCTTTTGATTTCTCAATATTGACTTTGTACCCCACTGTTTTGCTAAATTGACTTATTAGGTCAAATAGTTTTTTAGTGGAATCTATAGAATTTTCTATTTACACTATCATGTCATCTACAAACAGTGGAAGTTTTACTTCCTTCTTTCCAATTTGACTGACTTTTATTTATTTTTCTTGTATGATTGTCGTGGCTGCAACTTCCAATAATATGTTGAATAGAAGTATTGAAAGTGGACAACCTTGTCTTTTTCCTGATCTTAGTGGGAAAGTTTTTAGATTTTGCTCATTGAGAATGAGGTTGGCTGTGGGTCTCTTTGATATGGTCTTTATTATTTCCCAGAATTCTCACTCTATTCCCACTTTGCTGAATATCTTTATCCTAAATAGGTTTTGTGCATTATGAAATGATTTTTCTGCAGTGATTGGTATGATCATGTGATGTTTGCTCTTTGTTTTGTTCATGTGATGTATTACATTTATTGATTTCTGAATATTGTACCATCCTTGCATCCCTGGGATGAAACCCACTTGATCATTTTGTATAATTTTTGTAATGTATTGCTGGATGCAGTTTGCCAATAATTTGTTGAGGATTTTAGCATCTATGTTCATCAGCGATATTGGCCTGTAGTTTCCTTTCTTTGTTATGTCTTTATATGGCTTGTGATTAGGATGACCCTGGCTTCATAAGAAGGTTGGACAGTCTTCCCTCTTCTTGGATTGTTTCGAACAGTCTATGAAGGATAGAGGTAAGGTCTTCCTTAAATGTTTTGTAAAATTCTTCTGTGATACTATCTGGTTCAGAGCTTTTCTGTGCTGGGAGATTTTGAATAATGCTTCTATTTTGTCCGCTGTTATTGGTCTGTTCAGGATTTCTGCTTTCTTCATTCAGATGTGGAACATCATATTTTTCTAGAAATTTGTCCATTTCATTTAGGTTTCCAAATTTCTTGGCATACAGTTCTTCATAGTAATTTCTTATAATCCTGTGTATTTCTATGGTATCTGTTTTAATCTCTTTCATTCCTGATTCTGTTTATTTGGGTTCTTTGCCTTTTCTTCTTGATGAGTCTGCTTAAAGCCTTGTCAATTTTGATCTTTTCAAGGAACCTGCTCCTGGATCCTTAGAATTGTGCTTTTCGTCTCTATATCACTTATTTCTGCTCTGATCCTTCTTATTTATGTTCTTCTACTCACTTGGCTTTGTTGATGCTCTTCCAGTTCTTGTAGTTGTATGGTTAGGTTGTTTATTTGAAATGTTACTGTCTTTTTTAGGTAGGCCTGTATTGCTATGAACTTCCCTCTCAGGAATTACTTCACTGTGTCCCATAAGATTTGGATTGTTGTGAGTTCATATTCATTTGTTTCCTGAATTTTTTTTGTTTATTCCCTAATTTTATTCTTCACCCATTCATTGTTTAATAGCATGTCATTCAATGTCCATGATTTCAGTGTTTTTTAGGTTTTTGCCCTGAGTTTGGTTTTTAGTTTCAGTACCATGGGGTTGGAAAAATGTTTGACATCATTTCAATTTTCTTGAATTTGTTGAGGCTAGTTTTGTATCCTATCATGTAGTCTATCTTTGAAAATATTCAATGTGAATTTGAAAAGAATGTGTGTTTTGTTTCATTTGTTTCATTGGGATACACACACACACACACACACACACACACACACACACATGATTGGTTAAGTCCATTTGATGTAGAACATTGTTCAATGCCAAAATATCTTTGTTTACTTTTAATTTGGAAAATCTGTCCATTTTTGACAATGTGGCCTTAAAATTCCCTAATCTAATTATTTTACTGTCAATATCTTTTTGAAGTCTTCCAATATTGTCTTTATGTTTTTGGGAACTACTATGTTGATTGAATATATGTTTATAATGTTTATTTCTTCTTGATAGATTCTCCCCCTGAGTATTATGAAATGACCTTCTGGTTCTCTTTTTATAGCTTTTTAAGAGAACTTTATTGTTGTTCAATTACAGTTGTCTGCATTTTCTCCCCATCTCTGCCCCCATCCCAGCCAAACCCACCTTCCTCCCTTGCTTGCACCCCTCCTTGGTTTTCTCGATGTGTCATTTATAGTAGTTCCAGAAAACCGTTTTCCCCACAGTCCCCTCCCCCCACCTACTTGCTATTCTTAGATTGTTCTTAATTTCAATGTTTCTAGTTATATTTTGTTTCCTTTTGTCTTTTGTTGGTTATGTTCCACTTAAAGGTGAGATAATCTGGTATTTCTCCATCAACTCCTGGCTTATTTCACTTAGCACACTGTTCTCCAGATCCATCCATGGTGTTGTAAAGCATATAAGCTCCTTCTCTCTCTCTGCTGCGTAGCATTCCATTGTGTAAATGTGCCATGGTTTTTTGATCCATTCATTTGCTGATGGACACTTAGGTTGCTTCCAGCACTTGGCTATTGTAAATTGTACTGCTATGAACATTGGGGTGCATAGTTTCTTTGGACTGGTGTTTCAGGGATCTTAGGCTATAATCCCAGCAGTAGAATCACTGGGTAAAAAGCAGTTACATTTCATTTTCCAGAGGAAATTCCATGCTGTTTTCCACAGTGGCTGCACCAGTCTCCATTCCCACCAACAGTGCACTAGGGTTCCCTTTTCTCCCCATCCTCTGAACACTTGTTTGTTGATTCCTTTATGTTGTATATTCTCACCAATGTGAGGTGGTATCTTATTGTGGTTTTAATTTGCATCTCTCAGATGGCTAATGATGCTGAACATCTTTTCATATGTCACTGGTCCTTCTGTAGGTCCTCCTTAGAGAAGTGCTGTTCAAGTATTTTGGCCATTTTTAAATTGTTTTTGTTTGTTTGTTTGTTTTCCTGGAGTGGAGTTGTGTGAGTTCTTTATATATTTTGGAGATCAAACCCTTGTCCGAGGTATCATTGGCAAATATGTGTTTCCATATAGTTGGTTCTCTTTTCACTTTAATACTTTTTTCTTTAGTCATGCAGAAGTGCTTTAATTTGATGAGGTCCCATTTGATTATTCTTTCCTTTGTGTCCCTTGCTTTAAGGGACATATCCATGAAGAAGCTCCAATGTGGAATGTCTGAAATTTTCCTGCCAATGCTTTCATCTGGACATTTTACGATGTTATGACTTATATTTAAGTGTTTTATCCACCTTGAACTTTTTTTTTTTTTTGCATAGGGTGTACGTTGGTGATCAAGTTTCATTATTTTGCATGTAGCTGTCCAGACCTCCCTACACCATTTGTTGAAGAGGATATTTTTTTCTCATTTTAATGCTCTTCCTCCCTTTTCAAATATTAATTGACCCTAGAGACTTGGGTTTATTTCTGGGCTCTCTGTTCTGTTCCATTGATTTATGAACCTGTTTTTATGCCAGTACCAGTCTGTTTTGATTTCAGTGGCTTTTTAATACAGTTTGATATCAGGTATTTTGATCCCTCCTGCTTTGCCCTTCTTTCTCAAAATTGCTGCAGCTATAAGGGGTCATTCATGATTCCATATAAATTTCTGTAACGTTTGTTCTATGTCTGTGAAATATGTCATGGGTACTTTAATAGGGATTGCAATGGATCTATAAATCACTTTGGGTAGTATGGTCATTTTGGTGATGTTAGTTCTTCCAATCCATGAACGTGGTACATGCTTCTATTTGTGTCTTCCTTATTTTCTTTCCTCAGTGTTGTATAGTTTTTTCAGTACAGATCTTTAACTTCCTCAGTTAGGTTTATTCCTAGGTATTTTATTTTTTGTTGTTGCTGTATCAAATAATTTTATCCTGATTTCTGTTCCTGATATTTCATTGTTAGGGTACAAAAATGCCCTTGATTTCTGAGTATTGACATTGTGTCCAGCTATGTTGCCAAATTCATTCATTAGGTCAAACAGTTTTTTGTGGAATCTATAGGATTTTCTATATACACTGTGATGTCATCTACAAACAATTACAGTTTGTTTTTTCCTTTCCAGTGTGGATGCCTATAGAATACTGTTTCTGGTGGTGTTGAAATGTAGCCCAGTCCCACTCAGAAAGGCCAGTGGTGAGAGAGGTCCTGGAACACAGGAACCACACCCACAGATAGGTTTTCCCATGGGGAATCAGGCTTGCTGTGTACCTAGGCTGCTATGAGACTTGCTTTTCCTAAAACTCCTTCACCCTGGATTGAGGCAGCAAATGTTGTCTGTGTATCTTTAAATTCCTAAAATCTGTGCTAAACCTGCCAAGTTTCAAGTGTAACCAGTTCAACCCCTTTTTCCCTTGTTCTTTAACATCCTTCTCTTTGAAGTAATTAGCAACATTCTTTCCTTTGTTATATGTAAAAGTTAATCACCTACAGCAAACCTGTGCATAGTAAATGAGGACCATCCTCAATGTAATGTACCCAGAACAGCAATAAAAGCTTGTCCAGGCAGGGGTTGGGCACTTTCTCTCGCTTACAGAGTGGCCCTGCCATCCCTTTTTCTCCACAGGACTTCTGTAGTCTGTATGAATTTGTTTCTTGCAGCCACAACACAGGGATCCTGCCAGACAGGGTACATATCAGATGCCTTTTATTTCTTTTTCTTGTCTGATTGCTATATCTAGGACTTCCAGTACTATGTTGAATAGCAGTGGTGAAAGTGGGCATTGTTGTCTTTTTCCTGATCTTAGTGGGAAAACTCTAAGTTTTTGTCGATTGAGTATGATGTTGTCTGTAGATCTCTCATATATGGCCTTTATATGTTGAGGAATGCTCCCTTTATTCCCACTTTCCTGAGTGTTTTTATCATAATAGGTATTGCACCTTATCCAATCCATTTCCCACATCTATTGATATGATCATGTGATTTTTGTCTTTCATTTTGTTTATGTGCCGTATTATGTAAGTTGATTTGTGAATATTGTACCATCCTTGCATCTCTGAGATGAATCCCACTTGTTGATGGTGTGCAATGTTTTTAACACACTGCTGGATGTAGTTTGCCAATATTTTTTGAGGATTTTAGCATCTATGTTCATCAGCGATATTAGCTTGAAGTTTTCCTTTCTTCTTATGTCTTTATCTAGTTTTGTTTTTAGGGTGGTGCTGGCTTCATAAAAAACATTTGGGAGTCTTCCATCTTCTCCAATTTTTAAAAATAATTTGTGGAGATTGAGGTTAGCTCTCTCTTAAATATTTTGTAATTTTTTTTTCTGAAACTGTCTATTCCCGGGCTTTTGTGTGTCAGAAGCTTTTTTATTACTGTTTCAATTTTCTCACATCTTATTGGTGTGTTCAGGCTTTCTGCTTCTTCTTCATTGAGCTTTGGAAGATTATATTATTCTAGAAAATTGTCCACTTCATCTATATTTTCAAATTTCTTGACATACAGTTCTTCATAGTGAGTTCTTACAGTTCTTTGTATTTCTCTGGTATCTGTTGTAATGTTCCCTCTTTCATTTCTGATTGTGTTTATTTGGATCTTCTCTCTCTTTTTTTCTTGATTAGCCTGCTTAAAGGCTTGTAGATTTTTTTTTTATCTTTTCATAGAACCAGATCCTGGATTCACTGATCCTTAGAATACTACTTTTAGTCTCTATGACATTTAATTCTCCCCTGATCTTGTTTATGTCCTTCCTTTTACTTCCTCTGGGCTGTCTTTATTGTTGTTCCTGGAGTTCTTGTAGGCTTAGGGTTAGGTTGTTTGTTTCAAATGTTTCTATCTTTTTTAGGTAGGCCTGTATAGCTATGAACTTCCCTCTCAGGACTCCCTTTGCCGTGTCCCATAAGTTTTGTATTGTTGTGAGTTCATTCTCATTTGTTTCCAGAATTTTTTTATTTCTTCCCTAATCTCATCTTTGACCCATTCATTGTTTAATAGCATGCTATTTAATATCCATGATTTTGAGTGTTTTGGGTTTTTTTCCTTGGGGTTGGTTTCTAGTTTCAGTCCCTTGTGGTCAGAGAAAGTGCTTGGTATGATTTCGATTTTCTTGACCTTGTTGAGACTTGTTTTGTGTCCTATCATGTGGTCTATCTTTGAAAATGTTCCGCGTACATTCGAAAAGAATGTGTATTTAGCTTCTTTGGGATGGAGGGCTCTGTATATATCAGTTAAGTCCATTTCATCTAGGGTATTGTTCAATGCCACAATATCTTTGTTGCTATTTTGTTTGGAAGATTTGTCCTTTTTTAAGAGTGGGGTGTTAAAATCTCCCACTATAATTGTGTTGCTGTCAATATCTTTCTTGAAGTCCTCTAGGATTTTCTTTATGTATTTGGGTGCACCTATGTTGGGTGCATATATATTTACAATGTTTATGTCTTCTTGGTGGGCTCTTTTCTTGAGTATTATGAAGTGACCTTCTTGGTCTCTTTTTATGACTCTCTTTTTGAAGTCCATTCTGCCTGATATGAATATTGCTATCCCAGCTTTTTTTCCTGTCCATTTTCTTGGAATATTTGTTTCCAGCCATTCACTTTCAGTCTGTGTGGGTCCTTTGTTCTAAGGTGAGTCTTTTGTTGGTTGCATATGTGTGGGTCATGTTTTCATATCCTTTCTGCTATTCTCTGTCTTTTGATTGGGACATTTAATCTATTTACATTTTGGGTTATCATTGATAGATTCTTATTCTTTGCCATTTTTTGTACCTGTGTCCCTCTCTCTTTCACTCTTCTTCTTCCTGTTCTTAAGGAAAACCCTTTAGCATGTCTTCGAAGTCTGGTTTGAAGAAGGTATATTCTTTAAGGCTTCTTTTGTCCAGGAAGATCCTTATTGGGCCTATCATTTTAATTGAGAACCTTGCTGGAAAAAGTCATCTTGGTTGCTGGCCTCTGTTTTTTGTTACTTGAAATATTTCTTGCCATTCCCTTCTGTCTTGGAGCATTTCCTTTGGGAAGTCAGCTGCTAACCTTGTTGGGGCTCCCTTGTATGCTACTTCCTGTTTTTCTTTCCCCTTGCTGCCTTTAATATTCTCTCTTTGTCTTGGAATTTTTTCATTTTAATTATTACGTGTCTAGAAGTGGGTGTCTTTGGGTTCCTGTTAATTGGAACTCTGTTTTTCCTGGATTTGTGTGACTTTTTCTCTCATAAAATTTGGGAAGTTTTCCATCATTACTTTTTGAGACAGATTTTCTATTCCTTGCTCTTCTTCTTCTCTTTGTGGTATCCCTACTACATGATTTTATTACATTTCATGTTATCCTGTATTTCCTTTAACCCTTCTTCATTCTTTCTGAGCCTCTTTTCCTTTTCTTGCTCCTTCTGGGTGTTTTTTTCTACATTGTCCTCTAGCTCGCTGATCCAATCCTCTGCTTCATCAAGCTTGCCTTTGATTCCTTCTACTGCATTCTTCATTTCAGAAATTGTATCCTTCATTTCCTCTTTGCCTTGTTGATAGTTTCTACTTTATTTTTTTTTTTCATGTTGATATAGTTTGCAGTGAGTTCATTGTTGTTTCCCTGTAGTTTCTGGTAATTCTCTGTGACCTCATTGAGCTTCCTTATAACCGTTGCTTTGAACTCAATATCTGATAGTAGAGTTTGCTCTATTTCCTTTAGCATTCTTTCTGATACTTCCTCCTTACTTTTCGTTTATTTTTTGTTTGTTTGTTTTTCTTCCCATTGTTTGTGAGACTCTTCTTGTTAGCCTCTGCTTCTTAAATTAAACTGTTCTGACTCCCTGAGTTTATGGTGTGTACTTCTATGGTAGAATCCCTGTGAGATTCAGTGGTTCAGTCTCCTTGATCTCTGTAGCTCGCTGGGCTTGGGCTGTCATTTGTGTTGCCTCTCTTTATGTCTTTGGGTTTTGATTGTTTTTGGCTTATTCTTTGGTGGGTCCTTTCCACCAGCTGGTTAACTGAGCATCACTCCTTCCACCACCTCTTGTATTGTGTTTTGCAGATCTGGGAATATTGTGTTGAAGCTGTTTCTTCCATTTGTGCAAAGTTTTGAGGATTCTCTCTTGTTATTGTTCAATTGTTTTTTTCTGCGTAATTTATCCACTATTTAGTTGTATTTCCAGATAGGTCCTTGGTTGAGTTACTGTGCCTTCTACTCACTCTTTCACCTTCTTCTGTTGTTATCTGTTGGTGGTTCCTTTGTTGGTGGGTTTCCTCTTCCAGCACGTATCCTAGTGTTCATGGCTTCCACCTCCTCTTTGGCAGTGGCATGAACCACACCACCTGAAGAAAGAAGTTGGTAAGTCTCAAAACCCAAATAAGACAAGGCTGAGAATATAAAGCTTCTTTTGGAAGCTCCTGGGTTTCCTATCACCATTTAGAACTGACCCACAAGCAAGGGCATGACAAAGAACATGTCCTCTATCTTCCTGCCATTGTTTCTTTTATGGCTCTCTTTTTGAAGTCTATTTTGTCTGATATGAGTATTGGTACCCTGGCTTTTTTACTCTCCATTTCCTTTAAATATTTTTTTCCAACTCTTTACTTTCAGTCTATGTAAGTATTTTTTTTTTTCTAAGCTGGTTCTCTTGTAGGCAGCACATGTGTGGGCCATGACTTCTTATCCATTCAGTTACTGTATGTATGTCTCTTGGTTAGAGCAGTTAATGCATTTACATTTAAAGTTATTACTGATAGGTACTTATTCATTGCCATCTCACTCCCTTTCTACATGTGTTCCTCTCTCTCTTTCACTCTTATTTTTCCTTTCATTAAATAAGTTCCTTTAGCATATCTTGCAGTGATGTTTTGGTGGAGGTGTATACTTTGATCCTTCTTTTTTTCTGGGAAACTCCTTATTTCAACTTCCATTTTAATTGAGAGCCTTGCTGGATAGACTAGTCTTGGCTGCAGGCCTTGTTTTTATTTCTTGTAATATTTCTTGTCATTCCTTTCTGCCTTGGAGTATTTCCATTGAAAAGTCACCTGCTAGCCTTATCAGGGTTCCCTTATATGTTACTTACTGTTTTCAACTTGCTGCCCCTAAGGCTCTCTTTGTCCTGGAGATTTGCCACTTTAATTATGATTTGTCTTTGAGTGTGCCTCTTTGGGTTCCTCTTAATAGTGACCCTCTGTACATCCTAGATTTGTGTGAGTTTTTCCATTACCAAATTAGGAAAATTTTCCATCGTTACTTTTTCAAACACTTTTTAAAAAATCATTTGCTCTCTTTCTTTTCCTTCTTTTGATATTCCTATTATAGGGATATTATTAGTTGTCATGTTGTCCTGAAACTCCCTTAACACTTCTTTGTTTTTTGTGTGTCTTTTTTCCTTTTCTTACTCTTTGTGTGAGTTTCTTTCTATCTTGCCCCCCCTCACTAATTTGATCCTCCACTTCATTGAGCATGCTTTTGATTCCTTCTACTATGTTCTTCAATCACAAATTGTATTCTTAATTTCCTCTTGAGTCTTGACCATTTCTATTTCCATTTTCATGTTGATACAGCTTGTAATAAGTTCATCTTAGTTTCCTTGTAGGGTTTTGTAATCCTCAGTGAGCTTATTGAGCTTTCTTATATCCATTTCTTTGAGCTCAATATCTGATATTTAACTTGCCTCTATTTCATTTAGCATTCTTTCTGAGGCTTCCTCCTTTCCTTATTGGGGGTTTGTTTGTTTCTCTTCCCATTGTTTGTGACACTCTTCTGATTAGCCCCTGCTTTTTAAATTGATCTGTTCTGACTCCCTGGGTTTGTGGTGTGAATTTATATGGTATGAGACCTGGGAGATTTAGTGGTGCATTCTGCTTGATATCCTGAACTTCCTGCTCTTGGGATGCCATTTATGTTGGCCCTGTGGATGTTATTGGGTTTTAATTGTTGTTGGGTAGTTGTTTGGTGGGCCCTTCTGTCCAGCTGATTGATTGAGGGTCACTCCGCCCATCACTTCTTGTATGCTCTTGTGTAAGTGCTGCTTGAAGAAAACCACAAAGCCCAGTGAACAAACCAACATCTTCAAAAATACCCCCTCAGCAATCTCAGTATCAACAGCAAGTGAACCAGTATTAATAAGAATGTAAAGGGATTAATAGTAATCTTATTGATATTAATAATCATTAATAAGTATTAATCATTATTTATCTCCTTTCTTATTAATAGTAATTATTAATTAGTAATTACTCCTTTCTTATTACTATTAATAAGAAAGGAGATAAACTATATTATAAATCCTAGTGACTAATGTATACAAACTTGCTGGACAAGAAATGAATGTTAAAATACTATGTAGGAAAGAAAATATCACTAATCATGGAGAAAACCACAGTGAATTTCATCTTGACAGCTTATAGTATTTACCACTGTTTTTTTTTTATTTCTGGATCTGCCACATAGTACAAGAAAACTAACTGTGGAGAACAAAAACATTGGATAAATATCAAGGATTTATATTCAACAAAGTATACCAAAGAAAATATTAATTAACTAAGAATTAATATCTATATAATACAAATGAATGGTGAAATCAACATGAAAAAATAAATCCAATAAAATAATGAGAAACATTATTAATAACAAAAAATGTAAAGAATAGAAAATGTGATAGCTGCCTGACTAGTAATCATACTAGTGAAAGGAGATTGTGTTTTTTTACTAATCAGAATATTTTTTATTTAAAAGTTGGAATATACTAAGTTTATTAGTTACAATTTGCTGGGTAAGAAATTACCCCAAGTTTAGTGACTTGAAACAAAAAAAAAAGCCTATTATCTAAGTTTCTATAGGTCAAGAATCTGGGTGCATTTTGACTGTTGCTCTGTGTCTCTTACAAGGCTATGTCATATTCAGCTTCATTTAGTAACTATCCACTTCTTACTTCACATGTAGTTGTTGATAGGATTCAATTTCTTGAGATATGGGCTTTTTCTTTGTGACTCTTATAGTATGTTTTCATCAGAATGAGTAAATGAGAAGGCAAAAGAGGTTGTCAGTAAGAAAGAGTTCCAGGAAGCAGAAATCGAATTATGTTAATGACATCCTATTACTATTGCTGGGTTCTATTGACTCTATTCATTAGAAGCAAGTCATTAGGTATAGCCCACATTCAAGGGCAGTGGATTACACAAGAGTGGGAACATCAGGAGCTGGTATAATTGGGAGCCATATAAGAAGCTGCTTTCCACACAGAATATTGGTCAGTGTGTATGGAAACAAGTAATAATATAATTCTGTTGGAAAGGGACACTGATACAGTCATTCTGGAGAGAAATCTGGCAATATTTAACAAAATCATTGTTTGTAGAATGAATGTTGTGTCACTTCAAAATATTCTCAATGTGATTTGGAGGTGGAATTTCTATGAGGTAAATCTGGATTAAATTAGGTCATGAGGCTGGGACCCCATGATGGTATTAATGCCCTTATAAAAAGAAGAAGAGATTGGAGATAAATTTCTTTCTCTTTCTCCACGTACACACCAAGAAAGGCCATGTGAGGACAAAAGCAAGAAGATAGTTCTCATCAAAAATCCAATCATGCTTGCATCTTAATATTGGACATTCAGACTCCAGAACTGTGAAAAATAAGTGTTTGTTGTTTAAGCCTCTTAGTCTGTGGTATTTAGTTACGGAATAAGGATTTTCCTATCTATGAACTGTACATTATGTTCCTGAGTATATATACTAGATAAATATACGCAGAAGTCCATAAAAGGATGTGAGTGAGGTTGATCATTGTTTGTGAAAATGGAGTGTCAACATAGGTGTCTCTCAAAAGGAGAATAAATAGACAAGCAAAACTTGATACACACATTCTAATGAAATTTGGTGCAGAATTAGAAGCATTGAACAAGAGATTGCATGTAGCAGTATAAGTTGAACTTAAAGCCATAACACAGAGTGGATAAGGTAAGAAATGGAACAAGATCTATGACACAATACTATGCATTCAAACATACACATATTTAACAAGGCTACATATTTCACAAGAGAACAAAAATATACAAAAATATAATTTAAAAAAATCATAGTAGGTGCCTAATGGTGGGAAATAAATGGGTATTGAATCTTAGGAAGAATAAAGGAAAAAAAAAAGATAGGTGAAAGACCTTGCTAAACTCAATGTTGATAGCATGGCTAGGGTCCAAGAATAGAATAAAAATAAACGTAAAAACAACCTCCATCAGTGGGCAGTTAACTTTAATTCATGCCTTTAAGTTTCAGAGCTGGCAGAAAATAATTTCATCAAAATCAGCAGACTTTAATATCAGATGCTATAAGTAGGGAGATGCTTATTAATGGGAAGTGTCTCTTTGTTAGATTGTAAAATGATTCACATCTTCACTGATATTGAAATTTAGCCTTATTGCCTTTGAATGGATTTTTGGTAGTATATACAAAGTACCATGCAATAACTAAGGGTAGTGATATCAGAAAAAATGACTGATTAGGGGTAGCCTTGGAGAATAGCTTGTAGGAAAGGTTCATTCTCTACCATGTATACCATGACAGTTGAATGTAGGGATATGAGGAGGGGTGGCAGCTCAGCTTGGAAAGATTCTTTTAAGGATTTTTTTAAAATGTCCTATAATCTAACCACCTTTTGCCTATTCATTATCCCCACCCCTCAGAGTTATCAGACATGGCATTTTGAAATGTCTAAGTCACATCTCTGTGACTCCAGCAACCCTTTCCATCAACAGAGGTATCATAAGTAGTGTTTTGTGATATCTAAGTGCCCCCACCCCTTTAGCCACCCCTAACTGGGAGAGAGACTAGCTGACAAATCAAAGTTGAAATTATGGCCTTCTCATTGTCATGGGGATTGGTATATATAGAGGGGGAGACAAAAGTAGGTTTACAGTCATGAGTATGTAAGAAAGATTTTATTCTTCTGTTATTTAATAATTAGTATATTAGCCCTGGATGGTGTGGTTCAGTGGATTGAGTGCCAGCTTTTGAACTGAAGGGTCACTGGTTTGATTCCCACTCAGTGCACCTTGGTTTCAGGCCAAGACCATGGTGGGGGATGCATGAAAGGCAACCACACCTTGATGTTTCTCTCAATTTCTTTCTTCCTCCCTTCCCTTCTCCCTAAAAATAAGTAAATAAAATCTTTTAAAAAATAATTAGTGCATTATTTTTCATAGGAACTACTGTAAACCTGCTTTTGCCCCACCCTGTATAAGATGGTCAGGAGGCCTGAGGAAGATAACTGAAAGGTTTCACATTGCCTAAAGTACCAACCAACCTTAAATATCAAAGAAAAGTAGATGAAGACTCCCTATCAACCCAGGTCCAGAGATGATGTTAAGGTAAGATGGCTCTACCCAAACTACCATTTTCTTCATTAATTCCCCCTCTCCCAAGAATTTATCTTTAATTTAACACACACTCAGTCATCAGCCCTGACCCCTTCTTATGATTCAATCAACATTTCATCTTCCCCTAAAGCAGTGCCCTTTTGTCCTCACTTGGATGTCTTCTCAAATATTGAAGACAACCATGAAGGTAAAAATACTTCTTCAAAGGAGTTTCAGTAAAAGATTCTTAGAGAAAACTACCCACCTTATAAGAAAACCTAAGAATTCTAGAGGAAAACAACACTATTTGGTCACCACCACAGGCTGAATGAGACGTCAATTCAAAATAAGCCAGCACAGAACCAAAAGAACATAAAGAAGTCTACGATTTCAATTGATCTGAGCATCCAGTAACTTCAGAGGAAATCCAGATGCCTCAGAACTCTTTGCAAAGTCTCTTAGGTCTGGTGGCTGACAAACAGCCAAATGTGTAAACATCTCACTGTACAGTAACAGGGTATGCTGATGGTAATTAAAATAAAATTGAACTATTATGGAAATTTATGTCCGTTTCTGTGAGTCCTCCTCTCTTGTAGTAGGAGTGGGAGAGGAACAAAAGACAAAGGTGTGTGGGGAGGCAGGGATATGAGATCCTATAGGGTAGGGGGCCAGACCAACTGAATCACAATTAATCAGACAGTGGGGTTAAGGATTGAGTCAGAACTGAGAACTGAAGACAAATTTCCTCAACACTTAAACCCACAAAAGACTTGGCATTTCTGCTAGTGGTGGGGTGGGGTGGGGAACTTGGAGTGTAGATTGCCAAAACTGATATGGAGTGAGGTGTGTGTGTGGCAGTACTATCCCCAAAAATAGACTAAGAAATAACTTCCAGGACAGTTATTTCATTGTAGTGTTTGTTACACCTGATCATATGATGTCAGCAACTAAAGGTCCTCAGAAGGGATAAAAGATACTGAAAGTACAAGTGGTATTTGGAAGCCATAAACCCAATCCCGATTAGCCCACTTAAGAAATTTAAGGTGGGGCAGTGGGCTCCCAAGGGAAGTGCAGTGAGAGCAATATTCCTCCAGTTCAGGCAATAAAAGGGAGCTTTATTTATAGAGAATTCTAAAACAACATAATTGCCCCTCCCAGTGTCTTTTATATTTGTCCTTTCCAAAGTTGCTCTCTTTCCTCTGAAGAGAATATCATTTTAAATGGTGTTATTGAAGTATAATTGACATTTTGCACTCATAAAGTTTACATGCTTAAAGTAACAGTTTGATGAGTTTGTAATATGTACATACTTGTTAAACGATCACAGTTATAAAAATAACAGACCAATCACTGCCTGAAGTTTCATTTTACCCCTTATTAATTGATCTTATCCACCTCTTTCTGCACTCCTATCCTCAGATAACTACTGTTTGCTTGCTATCTCTATAGATTAGTTTATATTTTCTATCATTTTATATAAATAGAATTGGTATATACTAATTTATCCAGCTTCTTTTGTTCAGGATGATTATTTTGAATCAATGATTTGTGAACAACAATATTGCATTTTGATTGTTATGTTGAGTTTAGTAGCATTTAAAAGATATCCCAAAGTTGTTTAAATTACATTTTTACAAGTTTTAAGATCATTGTAAATTCATATGCAGTTGCAAAAAATAGAAAGATACATCATACCCTTAACCTAGTTTCCCCCAAGAGTAACGTTTTGGATATGTGAGTCTGTCCACATCATGGCCAGAAAAAATCGAGCCATGTAAAATGAAAAATATAGACATTAATTGAAGAAGATACAAGATACAAGAAACATTGTATGTAGGACATTGATGCCTCAGTCCCCTTCCAAGTAGGCATCTTGGGACCTTACACATTTCATCCAATTGCCAACATCTGTCCCATCATTTTTTCCTGAATCTCTTTGACAGTCTGAAATCTCTTCCCTTCCAAATGTGATTTTAGTTTTGGAACAAGACAGAAGTCACAGGGCACCAAATCCTGGGGGTAGGGGAGCTGAGTAACCTGAGTGATTTGATGTTTTGCCAAAATCTCTGCATTGACATGATGTGAGAGTGGGCATGTTGTTGTGATGAAGCTGCTAGTCACCATTTATCCATAGCTGTGGCCTTCTGAATCATCCTAATACTTTCTGTGGAGGAATTTTCAAGCTTAACACAATTTGAAGCAGATTCATTGCTCTACTCACTCAGTCATTTTGAATGCGAATGCCCCATGGTACATATGCTCATTCTATAGTGTCTACTGTCCTCACTGACTAATACAGTGAAGTGGTCATTGTTCATGAATGTGTATCCAAGTTCATTATTTTTGGCTGCCAGGTTACATTGATGTCATGCAAATCATTCTCCTTATACTAATAGTGGCTGCACTTTTTCCAGACAGACCCAATAGCTCAATCAGGAAAGTGAAATTTGTATCATCCATTTACCTTACTCAAATACACAGGTTGGTGTATTTGTGTGTGCTAAGTTTTAGACAATTTTATTACCTGTGTAGTTTCCTGTGACTACCATTACAGTTAAGATACCAAGAAAAATTTCATCATAAGGATTCTTCATGCTCCTTTTATAACTGCAGCCACTTCCCTCCCTTCCCAGCCCCTGGAATACAGTAATATTTTTATCATTTCTGTAATTTTGTCAGTAACAGAATGTTATATAAATGTAATCATTCAATATATAGCCTTTTGCTATTGGATTTTTACATTCAGCATAAATTTATTAAGACACATTCAAGTTGTGTGTGTGTGTGTCAATAGTTATTTTTTATTGCTGAGTAATATTCCATTGTGTGGATATACCATAATTTTTTAAAATCTATTAATTTATTGAAAGTCATTTTATTTGTTTTTATTTTTGGACTATTATAGTAAAGTTAATAAGATCATTCCTGTGTAGGTTTTTCTATGAACCTAAGGTTTTCATTTCTCTGGGATAAATGTCCAAGAGTACAACTTCTGTGTCACATGACAATAGCATGGTAGGCTTTGTAATGAATTGTCATACTTCTTCATAGATTGGCTGTACTATTTTATATTTCCAACAGCAATCTATGAATGATACAGTTCCTCTATGTTCTCAACAGCATTTGTAGTTATTTAAAATAGACAGGGGGAGGTTAAGAATAGTATGGGAAATGGAAAAGTCAAAGAACTTATATGTACTACCCATTGATGTGGTCTAAGGTGGGTAGAATGCAGGTGAGAGGGCGTACAGGCCAGAGGGGAATAAAAGGGATGAAAATGAGACAACTGTCATAGCATGATCAATGAAATTGATTTATAAAATAAAAATACATAATACATACATTCTAGGAAAAATAATTGAATTAATATAGAAACAAAGAAACAAAATACCTTACATTTAAAAGCCTTCAAAACTAAATAAATAAATTAATTAAATCATTCTGGTGCATGTGTAGTTATATTTCATTGAAGTTTCCATTTGTGTTTCCCTGATAATTAATATTGTTGAACATATTTTATGTACTCATTTTATATCTGTATACCCTCTTTATTGAAATACTTATTCATGTCTGTAGCTCCTCACCAGTTTTGACACTTGTAGAATGAGGTTTTAGGGAATCTGAACACAAGGTACATGTTTCCAGGTATACATAAATACATCTCCACTTTACAATTGTTTTTCTGCTTCTTCTATTTCTCAATGTTTTTGAACAGGAAAAAGCAACAAGAACTTATTTAATATGAGCTAATGGACTCTTAAAAAATGATTTGATTATTTGAATTTCCAGCACTTCTTGAAATAATATGTTTTCATATTTCCTTTCCACCCACCTACCATTAGCTGATTGTTACCTCCTAGACTGTGATGAGTTTTCTTTGGTTAAATGATTATTTTAGTCTCTATATCAACACGGAGCCTTTTTGTTTATTTCTCCAAAATATACTTTATTCCTCTAATGTGCCATTACAGCCCCTTTGGCTTTTGTTTCTTCCTCATGGCATAAATGTAGGTGCTCAATGGACCCATACATATAATTTGTGAGATTGGGATTCTTATCCTTGACATATACTATACACGCGCATTTTTACTTCTAATAAAAAGGCACTGGTCAGCTTTATGACAGAGGGCTTAATTAATATTTCTATGTTCTATCACTCCATACATTTTTGGTCCTGTCCCACCAGCTTTTGGTTGTCCTTTGCTCCATACAGGGACTCTCTCTTCATAATTTTGCCAGTCACCTTGTGGTGAATGCCGTTGCTTATTATTCATTGATAGGTTATTAGCGTGGAGAGAGTTCTCTATTATCCTCATCCAACTTCAGTCTTAGGTTGCCCATGTGAGTACTGAAATGGAATTCAGTCCTTGACCATACTACACAACATATGAGTTTTAACAATATATTCATCCTATAGTTGTTGTAGTGGTTAAGACTGCACTACTGAAACTTCCAGTCATAGATCTAATTGATATTTTTTCAAACAAAGTCATACAAAACTAGAGAAAATTGTACAGCTATATTTTATTAAGTTTTCTGGGGATTTTTATGTATGTTAAGCAGCTTATCAATAATCTCTGGCTTCTCCATTCCTTGGCCAATCAGAAATAAGATAACCATTATACAATAACTTAACAATAAAGAAATCCTTAGACAATAACTTCAAACTTGCATAACTGGAAAGGTTCTTGCCATACATTCCCACACAGGCTCTGGCCTACTAGCTGTACTTGAGCAGTTAGATTAGTCTGCTAAAAATTAGCTACTCCGTTGTTTACATTCATTTAACAAGTTCCTGCTTACAATTCTATTGTGCATATGCCTAGAGATAAAATTGCTTGTTCATATAGTAATCCCACTTTTAATTTTTTGAGGACTCTCCATATCATTTTTCTTAGTGGCTGCACCAACTTACATTCCCACCAAAACTACACTTTACTTTGTGCTTAGATAGAGTGCTTTGGATTGCTGAAGGGTTTTTTCTCAATGTTTGTCCTCCGCCTTCAGCTTTTGGTTGTCCTTATGTCTGATCCATACATAAAAGACTCCAGGGACTCTCCCCATGATTTTTCCAGTCACCGAGTAGCAAATGTGGTTGCTTATTATCCATTGATAGGTTAGTGGTATGGAGAGTTTCTATTCTCCTAGTCCTACTTTAGTCTTAGGTTGTCCCTGTGAGCCTTATCTTTAGGGGTGGGTTCTTCAGTATTCCTACCTCTATTTCCCTATGATAGCTAGACTTGCTGTGGTTGTTGTATAGAGGATAGATTCTATATCATCTTCTGTCAGTACATGTGAGAAGTCACATATTTGTGTCACCAGCAAATGCATATATTTCTTTGGCAGGAAATCATGCCTAGTAATCTTAGAAGTAAGTAAGGTTGCAGAGATATTCATCTAATAGCATACACATTTAATTGTGTGCTATTAGGGGAAATATCAATAAATTCCAATATGGCTGCAGTGTTGGTCGAAGCTGCACTCACCCTATCCCAACATCAAACTTGGTTTACAACTATATAATATAGCAATTGACCAGAATAACCAAATGAAGCTTACTGTACAGAAGTACTATAATGGAGGATTTATAGAAGCTACATAGAGATGGGTAAGGAAGGCACAGGCACTAAAAAGTATGACTCCCACATCCACGTGCAGTGGTTGAGAATCTGGAGGGTTTTCTTGGCTTCAAATGTCCACCATGAGGAGTGTTGTGTCTCAACACTATGCTGGATCCCCATCCAAGAGCACCAGAACTGAAAGAGGATCTGATGTAATTATCTGGCAGTGAGAATCAGTGAGAACTTTGTCAGCCTGGGAAAGAAGGGAATCTTATGGAAACTCAGGTGATCTCTTAAAGGACCAGCGCACAAGATCTTGATCTTGGACACTCAGATGGGGATCCAGTAGAGGGAAGGTGACTCAAAACATATAGGAATCACAGAGAAGATCTGGGTAGTAAGGTCTGGAGTAAAGATCTGGAGAGTCAGCCACTGAGGTCCCTGTGCTTAGCCTCTATCCCATACTGTCCTCAGATGCCATCTTCCCAGAGTAGAACACTCCTATTCTTATAGCACCAGCTTAAGGAGCACACTAGACCAGTCCTCCAACTACTAATTGTAGCTCTCCATTGGAGCTTGAGTTCTGCAGAATGGTCTGCTGGCTACACCCAAAAGGGACCTTTGGTGAATTCTCTTTCTGAAGAAGTTCTTTGTGGAGACTCAGATAGATGTTGAGTTGTATAGCTTTGGAATGGGGCCATTTTTACATCACTTGAGTACACATCTGGAGACATTCTCCCCACTGGAGACTCACTTGTCTTGTCCTTCAGACTCCCAGTGGCCCAACACTGTAGAGTTCAGTCCTGCAGAGGGATGGGGTGCCAATCAGAGCTAGCTAGGTTTGTATGCTTCTCCTTTAGAGGCTCATCTGAGGGACTCAGATGGTTGCTGGGTTATTGGATTCCTGTTGGAGATGGAACTATCCCCCCACCCCAAGCCAGTGCAGCTGTCACCACTTCCCTAATAGCAGACTCTCTTGACCTGTCCTTCCTACTCCCAGTGGCCCTGACCTGCTGAGCACAAGGCAACTGGAGTGCTGTACACGGCTAGGATCTTCTGTGTGCTTTGACATAGCATGCTCTTATCGGGGACTCAGATGGATGCAGGGTTGTGTGGCTTGAGTTGAGAGGGTATTCTCCCACCCGCTGTGAGCACAGCTGGTACCATTCCCCCAAGGTAAGACTCAATTGACCTGTCCTTCTCACTCCCAGTGCCTTGCCCTAATGATCTCACTCCTGTAGAGGGGCTAGCTGTCTGCATCAAATCTGAACCTATAGTGTGACCCTTCTGTGGGAGCTAGGAATGGAAACTTAGGCAGAAACTGAGTGGTGTGGTGCTAGAGTGGGGGTCATTCTCCCCTCGCTGAGTACCTGACCATGTTGTCACTAAGCAATAAACCCATAGCTTTGTCTTCTGACACTTTTTGTGGCATTACTAATTTTCTAGAAAAATCCCTGTTCCCTAGTAGGATCTTATAAATATTTTGAATGAACATGTAATTGAATTTTCAAAAGCAGACTGTCCATGTTTGGAAGCAGGAAGATAGTCTTAAACTATTTAGACATTTACAACTTAAAATTACTTCCTATCAAATCTTTATCTTAGAGAATCATGAAACCACTGATCTATGTCCTTCAAAACTCAACAACTTTCCAAATGAAGATTTTTGTAACAAAAATGTATCTAAAACATTTCTGTTCTCTAGGTAGAAAAGAGACTATAGTTGAATATACAGATTTATAAGTCAGTTCAGATGGGATTCAGTTGAATGCTTATTAAAACTCAGGAAACATTAAGACTTATCTTCATATGTGTATGCCAATATATGCTTAGGCTCAACATTAGTATAATCTGTTCTTTTTAATCCTTGTTCTCTTAGAAGGCTAGTATTTGTACATTGTGGGGAGAATTTGACTATTCCGTGCCTTTCTAGGATGCTATAACTGAGGCTAACTTGTTTTTACCATTATTATTACCCTAGAATTGCACTTTCCCAAAATATTATATTAGTAAATTATGTTAAAAGTACACATGGTATTGTGTAAAAAACAGTGTTTACAAGGCTATTTGCAAAGCTTTATCTAAATATCTAAATGGGGAGACCTGGAGAGTGACATCCCAAAAACATAAAATATGTTGTGAGATTTCATTACTGCTATTTCTTTTGTGCTATGTCAGGAAATCCTTCTGGTACCATCTATGAAAACACCTACTACCTTGTTTTCACCATTGTTATTTCACAATTTGCTTTATTTCAAGCCAATATTGAATGGAAATTGAAAATGAGTTGCACTCAATATTAGTCATTCAACTGATGTTTTTTTCATATCAGAGAATAAATGTAACTAAAACATCAATCAATTCTAACTGGTTAACACTTGAAAGAAAATGTTCTGTTTCTTCCTTCCCAAATTATTTCCTGGAAAAATCTCTGACTTTGAAGACTACTATATGACCTTCATTTTTTATTTTATTTTATTTTGAGTAAAATCACAAGTTTAATACACTAGGTATGTCAGCTCCCACTAACTTGAAAAGGTAATTTTTAAAGTGGCAGTGTAAAGTAATTGCCCCTAGCCAAAGCCATGGAGACTATGTCTCACAGTTCACCCTAATAAATGCTCTTTTCACAGTCACACATGATAAGTGATATATTTGTCCATGGACAACTTCTGGGGAAAAAAAAAAGCTGTTTGCCAAACTTCTGCATGGTAGCTTGTTTCCTTCTGTCATTCTGACAGTCATTCTTTATATTGAAACATTTTGAATTGATATAAGTTTCACATTCATCTGGTAGTATTGCATTTGATTTATGTACTCAATCTTCTGAAAGAATATTACTCTGAACTTACTCTGAGCATTCCTGTAGCATTTTATTCTACAAGTACTCTGTCAAGCAAACATTTCCAGGTTTCAATACCACATCCGTTATTCACACTTGAATAAGTACTGATAATAAGAGTCAGCATTCTGTGTGAATCCTGGATTCCAGTGAGTCCTCCCTGGCCTTTAACATTACTCCTTGACTTTGTGTATACAGGCACTGTGGGGGGAGCTTCATCCAGCAGAACTCTTCTGGCTGCCACAGATAGAAATAAGTCTACTGAGACATGATCTGCTTGGGGAGAAAAGGATGACCGGTCTCTCAGAGGAGAAAAGTCTTGAGTCTCTCTCTCAATGGACTTTTATTGAGTTTAGCTTACATAAGGATGCATATAAAAGACAGGAAGTATGGTTTACAGGTAACATTTCTGGGATCATGAGGGTACTTTTTAGCCAGGGTCTAGTAGACAGGGTGACACCAATCTGTTGTAAAATCTTGGGAAACAAACTTGTTTTGTGCTTGAACACTTAACATTTAAATTGAGGACATTCTTAGCAAAGCAGGTTTCACAGGATTTAATGCATTATTTATCAGACTTGATCACCCCCAGTTCCAGCACAGGGCTACACCCCCCTTCAGCATTGCTCAGGCCTGAATCAGATGGGGGAAAAAAGGCAGGCAAGATATTAGGAGACATTTACAGATGGAATGAGGACTCAGGCTATGATAAAACGAAGGGGTGAGGGTCTTTTGTTCTTCCTCTATAATCCCCTAAGTCCTTCTTTGATGGCCCTTTAACAACTGTGCCTGTCTTAGGTTGTTCCTTCCTTGAGGAATCTTACCCATCATTGACTATCCAGCCATCCTCCATTCGCAAAGCAGTGTGAAATAAAGGGGTCAGAGGCTGCACCCCTGCCAGGGGGTACGTTTTGTCTCCTTAGCGCCTTATGGTCCCAAGATCTCATAGCCTGGGGACTTTTCACCTATCAACGACGTTACAGCTCCTGAAAGCAGGCAGGATGGTCCCCAATAAGGTGTGATTTTCAACGTTCTACCAATATATTAAAATATGCATATGGGAGTTTAGGAAACCACTATTTTTAACAGTGAAATTATAGTTTATTCAAAACAAGGTATTATATAGTCAGTTTATCAGCAAAATGGACAATAAAATCAAAGATAAAATAGTAACCTCAGTAAAGACTAAAGTACTGAACAAGATATTGTCAAACCACATCCAGCAATTCATTTTAAAGATCACATACCATGGTCAACTGGGATTCATCCCAGGTGTGGCAGGATGGTACAATATTCACAAATCAATAAACATAATATATACCATAAAAAGGAAAGAATAAAGTCATATGATCATATCAATATATGTGGAAAGAAGCATTTGATAAGGTACAGCACCCATTTATGATAAAAAACACTCAGCAAAGTAGGACTTAGAGGGAGCATACACCCAAATAATAAAGGCCATATATGAGAAACCTACAAGCAACATCATACTCAATAGGCAAAATCTAAAAACTTTTATACTAATATCAGAAACAATACAAGGCTGTATGTTTTCACCACTTCTTTTTTTAAAGATTTTATTTATTTATTTTTAGAGAGGGAAGGGAGGGAGAGAGAGAGAGAGAGAGAAACATCAGTGTGCGGTTGCTGGGGGACATGGCCTGCAACCTAGGCATGTGCCCTGACTGGGAATTGAACCTGCGATGCCTGGTTCGCAGCCTGCACTCAATCCACTGAGCTACACCATCCAGGGCTTCACCACTTCTATTCAACATATTATTGGAGGTTCTGGCCACAAAAATCAGACAAGAAAAATAAATAAAAGTGATGAAAATTGGAAAGGAAAAAAGCAAAACTGTCACTCTTTGTAGTTGACATGATAGTGTAGATAGAAAGTCCTATACTCCACCAAAAATCTACTTGACCTAATAATCAAATTTGGAAGAACATCAGGATACAAAGTTCATATTCAGAAATCAAAGGCATTTTTGAGTACCAACCAAAAATATCAGAAACAAAAATCAGGAAAAAATCCCATTTGCTATAATAACAAGAAAAATAAAGTACCTAGGAATAAACCTAACCAAGGAGGCAAGATAACTGTACTCAACAAACTATAAAACACTGAAGAAAGAAATTAAGGAAGACACAAACAAATGGAAGCATGTACCATGCTCATGGATTGGAAGAGTTAACATCATCAAAATGTCAATACTATCAAGAGCAATTTATAAATTCAATGCAATTCTTATTAAAATACCAATTACATATTTCACAGATATAGAACAAACATTTCAAAAATTTATATGAAATTGCAAGTGACCCCAAATAGCCCCAGCGATTTTGAGGGGGGGAAATGTAGAAGGAATCAAAATACCTGATATCCAACTATACTACAAGGACACTCTATTTAAAACAGTCTCATACTGGCATAAGAACAGACACATAGACCAACAAAATTGAATTGAGAGCTCAGAAATCCAAGTCTCTATGGTCAATTAATATTCAACAAAGAGGGATAGAAGCATAAAATGGAGTAAAAATAGCATCTCCAGCAAATGATGTTGGGAGATCTGGACCGCTACGTGCAAAAAAAATGAAACTTGAGCACCAACTTACACCATAAACAAAAATAAATTCAAGGTGGATAAAGGACTTAAATATAAGTTGTAACACCATAAAAGTCCTGGAGAAAAACATAGGATGGAAAATCTAAGATATTTCATGCAGCAATATTTTTACTGTTATGAACCCTAAAGCAAGGGACATAAAGGAAATAATAAACAAATGGGATCTCATCAAAATAAAAGGCTTCCATACAGCTAAGGAAAACAGCATTAAAATGAAAAGAAAACCAACTGTATGGGAAAACATATTTGCAAATTGCACCTCAGACAAGGATTTGATCTCCAAAATATATAAACAACACACACTATTCCACTCCAGGAAGACAAACAACCCAATTAAATGGTCAAAAGACCTGAAAGTATACTTCTACAAGGAAGATATCCAGAGGGCTCAGGAGCATATGAAAGGATGCTCAGCATCAGAAACCTTCAGAGAGATGCAAATTATACCACAATGAATCATCACTTCACACTGGTCAGAATGGCCATCATAAAAAATCAACAAACATTAAGTGCTGGAGAGGTTATGCAGAAAATGGAACCCTAGTGCATTGTTGGTAGGAATGCAGACTGGTGCAGCCACTTTGGAAAATTATCAAATTTCCTCAGAAATCTAAAAAAGGAACTGCCTTTGGAGCCAGCAATACTACTGTTGGGATTATACCCTATGTATCCAGAAACACCAATTCAAAAGAACCTATGCATTCCAAAGTTTATAGAAGCAAAATTTGTAGTATCCAACTGCTGGTAGCAACCTAAGTGTCAATAACTAAATGAATTGATCCAAAAATGCAGTACATGTATGCAATGGAATACTACATAGCAGGAAAAAAGAAGGGGCTCCTGTCCTTTAGGCCAGCATGGATGGGTCTGGAGAGTATTATTCTAAGTGAAATAAGCCAGAGGGGGGGGAATGCCATATGATCTTACCTATAAGTGGAACCTAATTAACAAAAGAAATAAGCAAACAAAATATAACCAGAGACATTGAAATAAAGAACAAAATGATAGTAACCATAGGGGAGGTGGAAGGGGATAATGGGATGAAAGGGGGAAGGGTTGTCAGGAACACATAAATAAGACACACGGACAAAGACAAAGGAGGTTAATATAAAGGGTGGAAAGTGGGTATGGTTGAGGTTAGTGGGATTGATGGGGGGAAATGGAGACAACTGTACTTGAACAAAAATAAAAAAAACTGTAAAACAAAAAATAAAACCTCAATGACATAAAACCTCACACCAGCCAGAATGGCCATCATTAATGAATCAACAAACAATTGCTGGTGAGGTTGTTGAGAAAATGGAACTCTAGTACACTGTTGGTGGGAATGTAGACTTGTGCAGCCACTGTGGAAAACAGTATAGAATTTCCTCAAAAATCTAAAGATGGAACTACTTTTCAATCTAGCAATCCCACTGCCAGGATTTTACCCTAAGAATCCTGAATCATCAATTCAAAAGAACCTACACACCCCTGTGTTCATAGCAGCATTATTTACCATAGGCAAGTGCTGGAAATAGCCTGAAAGCCCATCAGTGAATGAGTGAATAAAAAAAAAAAAAACATGGTGCATTTACACAAGGGAATACTGTACAGCAGATAGAAAGAAATAACAGCAGATAGGTAGAAACGATTACCCTTCATCACAGCATGGATGAAACTGGAGGGCATTATGCTAAGTGAAATAAGCCAGGTACTGAAAGTCAGATATCATATGATCTCACCTATAAGTGAAACCCAATCAACAAAACAAAGAAATAAGCAACTTAGAACCAGAGACTTTGAAATAAAAAACAAACTGACAGTGACCAGAGGGGAGGTGAGAGGGGGATAATAGGGGAGTGGAGGGGAAAGGACAAGCAAGGGAACACAAAGAGAGTACTCTTGAGCACAGGCAATGGTGGGGATTGACTACTGGAGTGTGGGAGGACAGGTTAGGGGTAAGCAATGGAGGAAAATGGGGGACAATTGTAACTGAACAACAGTAAATTTAAAAAAAAGAAAAATAAATATTATTAGTGCATGGATACCAGCTACATTTTCTCTGATGTTTGTTTACAGTTCTATATTAAAGCTGTTATTGGTTGAGAAGTGAGAAGAGTGGAAGTTAATGTTTTTTTTTTTCATGAAATTTAGATTTAGCATCTGCTTCCTTCAGTAAAGTCTTGTAATCCAGTGTGAGCTCTGTGTTCCAGCAAGTGCAAGTAAGAAATGAACAATGTTCTAAAGAGTTACTAAAAAATTACCTGGGTTACAGCTCAAAAACTGTAAATAGCATTATATAAGAAATATATTTCTGGAAAAAGAAGTCTTCTGTCTACTGTATCCATTAACACATTCTTTCATTACAGAAACATACTCTAAATAAGAAATGCCAGTGTAGTTTATATTTGACTTATAATCGTTATGTTGCTTAAGTCTATTAGGAAACTATGTCTAGATATGTTAAACTATTGTCCTCAGTCAGCTTTTCATTCTCTGGAAGCCATAATTCAGTGTCTGAATACCAGTAAGTTTAATTCATGCCAATAAGATTTTGGAACCCTTATCAACAGAGAATATAATTCCTAGATACAATCTCTTCTCATTATGTAATAAATAATTTAGACTTTACAGATGAAAATAAAAACAAAATGTGTTAAAAATTCTTTGTGTGTTTGCATATACACTGGAACTTTTTCAGACAGCAGTGAAGACCACAGTTGGGTTTATATAAAGTGCCATCTTGTCCTTGCATGCAGCCTGGCCTTATTCCTGGCTTATGCTTATCTAGAGTATTCTGGTAGGCAGAAACGTTATTGAATCTAGAAGAATTTTGAAACTAAACAGACTCAGCATACTTTATACATGATGATCTGAGACTAAATTTTGTGCTTTATTTTCACAGATTCGTGAAATCTATTCCTTAGAATCCTAATTTTTAATATCAGTTGGTGTTTGCAATATTGCAATTTATAAGAAATATATTTTGGTCATCTGAATTTCTTTTAAAATATTTTATTTATTTTATAGAAAGGGGAATGGAGGAAGAAAGAGAAGGAGGGAAACATCTATGTGTGGTGGCGTTTCATGCTCACAACCAGGGACCTGGTTCACAACCCAGGCATGTGCCCTGAGTAGGAATTGAACCAGTGACTTTTTGGTTTGCAGGCTGTTACTCAGTCCACTGAGCCCCACCGCCATGGCTGGATTTCTTATACATGCACATATTTGGTCTTCATCCACAGTTCCTGGCTCATAGATTCCAAAAACACTTGGAATTTCCTAAGTGATAAGAGAATTGGAAGCATCTTTTATTATAATATTTGGTCTCTTGTTCTCAGTTCCTAAAAATTGCTTCAGAGCCATAAAGGTAAAATGTATCTTGTAGTCCCTTTCTAGCACAACTGGGCTTATGTTAGCAAGATGGCTTTTGGAAAGTGCCTAAGAATGGAAGCTGGTTGTCAGGGAAACAACACTGAATAGAGAGGTGGAACATTCAGTCTCTTCCCTGATTTCCAGGAAGGAAAGAGGGACTAGAGGCTAAATAAACCATCAATGACCAAAGATTTAATCAAGCATACCTATATAATGAAATCTCCATAAAAATCTAAATAGGGTATTGGAGAACTTCCAAGTGGCTAACACCTGGACATTTAGGGAGAGGAAGTCCTTTCTCATTTACCTTGCCCTGTGAATCTCTTGAGTTATCCTAAAAAAAAAAAAAAAGTGGTCTAGTAAGTAAAGTATTTCTGAGTTATCTGAGCTGTACATCTCCCACATTAATCAAACCTAAGGAAGTAGGAGAGTATATAGAAACTCTGATTTATAGGTGGCTGGTTAGGAAAACAGGTCATAATATGGGCTTTGGACTAGCATTTGAATGAAAAGAGTCTTGTAAGACTGAGCCATTAACCTGTGCGGGATGATGCTGTCTCAAGTAGATAGGGTCAGAATTCAGTAAAATTATAGGATGCCCAACTGGTGTCAGAACTGTTTGTTAGATGAGTGGGGCACCCCTCAACCCTACAGTGGAATTTGTGACCAGAACCTGCTTCTAGTATTCTAATGAAAAAGGTTCTGTCATCAGTTCAGCTAAGCTGTATTAAGAAAGTGATTAAGCCCTTCATTACAGCATTTTTCAGAGTTTTAATGTGCTAATCTTATTATGCATCCTCAAGAGGAAGATGTAGCATTCTCAAATGTACTTAACTGTAATCCTTAAATATGATAGAAATATTTTTAACCATACGATATTTCAAATATCATGATTCTAAAACTATGATACATTAGGTAACAAAAGGTCAAGCATTATGAATAACAAAGCAAAAATTGTTTTGGAAATATGATGGCTTTACCACTTATTTGCCTATGATCTGGAGCAAGCAGCTTAATTATTTTAAGCTTCATATTCTACTTCTAAAATATGTGTTATAATCATAATTATGTAATAAGATTGCTAAGCAGATTAAACATGATATGTACAAAAAGCTAGCCATCAATATTAGCTACTCTTTCCCTATTTCCCATAGGAAATTTGATTGCCTGCTTTTCTATTCACAGTACTAATTTTTAAAACATTACCTTTTGAAGCATTAATTCATCTATTGATCTGCATACTTGCTGAAACCTAACTAAAAACAACTATGAAAGATGCCAATGAAATTGTTAGGTAGCAGCTACAAATGAGTGACCAGAAGAGGAATAAAGTCAGGGCTCTTGCCACTACAACCTAACAAAGAGCTTTTTTTTAAAATTTCTGCCACATTTTATTCCTCTGTGGGGATCCACTTTCCATCAGGTATAATTTTCTTCTTCTTGAAGGATATTAACTTTTTAATTTTATTTTTTAATGATTTTTAATTGTTATTCTATTATGGTTGTCTCAGTTTTTCCCCCTTTCCCATCCTCCACCCATTCCAACCCAGGCTCCCACAGTCAATTCCCACGCTGTTCTCCATGTCCATGGGTCATATATGCATGTTTTTTTTTGTCTAGTCCCTTCCCCTTCTTTCCACCATTAGCCCCCTACCACCTCCCCTCTGGTCACTTTCAGTCTGTTCCATGTTTCCATGCCTGTGATTATATTTTGTTCATTAGTTTATTTTGTGCATGATTTCCTCTTACATGTGAAATCATATAGTATTTGTCTTTTACCAACTGGCTTATCCACACTGTCTCAAAAGGTAGGATTTTCTTCTTTATGTCTGCTGTGTAGTATTCCATTGTGTTAATGCACAATCTTTTGATCCACTTATTTACTGAAGGGAACTTAGGCTGGTTCCAGAACTTGGCTATTGTAAATAATGCTAATATGAATAGAGTGGTCATAGGTTCTTTTGAATTGATGTTTCAGGATTCTTAGGGTGTAATCCGAGCTGTGGAATGCCATATCAAAACAAAGTTTCATTTTTTGTTTTCTGAGGACATTCCATACTGTTTTCCACAGTGCCTGCCCCAGGGAGCATAACTACTAACAGCACACTAAGGGTCCCTTTTCTCAGCATCCTCACCAGCACTTGTTTGTTGATTTGTTAATGATGGCCATTTTGACTGCTGTGAGTAATATCTCATTGTGGTTTTAATTTGCATTGCTCTGATGGCTAGTGATGTTGAGCATCTTTTCATATATCCATGGGCCATCTGTATTCCTCCTTGGAGGAATGTCTATTCCTTTGCTCATTTTATAATTGGATTGCTTGTCTTCCTGGTGGTAAGTTGGATGAGTTCTTTATATATTTTGGAGGACAAACCCTTGTCCACTGTATTATTGGCAAATATGTTCTCCCATATGATCAGTTTCCTTTTCATTTTGATGATGATTTCTTTAGCTGTGCAGAAGCTTTTTAATTTGATATAGTCCCATATTTTCATTTTTTCCTTTATTGCCCTTGCCCTACGAGATACATTGGCAAAAATATTGCTATGTGGGGCATCTAAATTTTACTGCTAATTTTTTCCTCTTTTATGGTGTCATGACTTGTGTTTAAGGTTTTTACACATTTTGAAAGCATGGTGTAAGTTTGTGCTCTAATTTAATTTTCTTTGTATGTACCAGTCCAGTTCTCCAAATACCATTTATTGAAGAAGCTATCTTTACTCCACTGTATGTTCTTGTACCCTTTGTCAAATATTAATTGACCATAGAGACATGGGTTTATTTAGAGGTTCTCCATTCCAATCCACTAATGTGTGTGTGTGTGTGTGTGTGTGTTTGTGTGTGTGTGTGTATTCTTATGCCAGTACAAAACTGTTTTGATTACAGTCACCTCATAGTATAGTTTGATACCTGGTATTATGATCCCTACTACTTTGTTCTTGTATCCTAAGATTGCTGAGGCTATTCAGGGTCCTTTCTGGTTCCATATAAATGTTTAAAATATTTTATGTAGATCTGTGAAATATGCCTTTGGTATTTTGATAGGAATTGCATGAAATCTATAGATTGCTTTGAGTAGTATGGACATTCTAATGATGTTAATCCTTCCAATCTATGAACGCTGTATATGCTTCCATTTATTTGTATTTTTGTTGTTGTTGTTTTCTTAATATCTTTCTTCACTGTCCTATAGTGTTGCAAGTGCAGGTCTTTTACCTCCTTGCTTAAGTTTATTTGTATGTACCTATTTTTTCTTGTTGCTGTAATAAATGGGATTTCCCCCCTAGATTCTCTTTCTGATATTTCATTGTTGGTGTATAAAAATGTCATCCATTTCTGAATATTAACTGCATCTTATTACTTTGCCAAGTTCATTTATTAGGTTGAGTAGTTTTCTGGTGGAGACTGTAAGGTTTTCTGTGTACACTATCCTGTCATGCCTTCTCCAAATAATGAAAGTTTTACTTACTCCTTTCCAATTTAAATGGGTATTATTTTTTTCTTGTCTGATTACTGTGGCTATAACTTCCAATACTATATTGAATAAGAGTGGTGAGAGCAGACACCCTTGTCTTGTCCCCGATCTTAAGGGGAAAGCTTTTAGTTTTTTTTCCCATTGAGTATGACTTTAACTATAGATTTTTCATATATGGCTTTTATTGCATTCAGTTATGCTCTGTCTATTCCCACTCTGCTGAGTGTTTTTACCATAATTGGGTGCTGGATTTTATGAAATGATTTTTCTGCATATATTGATATGATCATGTGACTGAATACAAGTGGCTAGAAACAAAGGGAAGACATGTCTAACCAATATACCTAGAAGTCCTGAGCTTGGTTTAATATGATTTCCAGGTATCCTAAGCATCACAAGTGAAAATAGCACAGGAAAAATGGACTATTTCACATTCTGCTGGGAAAGGGAGCTTGTATAACAATCTTACTGAGATAGTCAGGTGTCCTGAACATCACAACCAGGAATTACACAGTAGGAAGAGAGGAGCCTATGCTGGGTAAAGAGGCCTAAGAATTTCATTAGGACAAAGAGCCTTTACTAACTGAGGAAGAAAAACTTTGTAGCTGTATATTATTCCCCAAAATTAGAAAGGAGATAATGAGGGGAAACCTAAAAGCCAGCTAAGGTATTAACCCCTGATCCCCGATAGTCAGCTTACTTAGATTATCTAAGTACCTACTTGTAGCCTCAGCTCAAGTGTATAAAGCAAACTTATTAACAAACTTACTAACAACTTTATGGGTGCCTTCTTGCAGCTTTGTGCTCATGTGTTTCATTCATAAACTTGCTATCTCAGAAGTCCCCAACCTCCTTTCTTCCCAGCCATGTACACCACTCGCATTACTGCCTGAGCTCTGCCTCCTGTTTCCTCCTTCCTCATCCTGGTCCATGGAAAAAAATGTCTTCCACGAAACTGGTCCCTGGAGCCAAAAATGTTGGGGACCACCATATCTCATTTCCACTACATATGTTGTCTCTCACTTGAAATCATGCATTGTGGGTGAGACAAGAACTGAGGCAGGGGAGAGAGCATCTTGACTCAGGTCTCTCTTTCCCTACCATAACAGAAATAATCAATCATTTATTCACTCATTCATTCAACAAATCATTGTTGAAAACCTACTATGGGTTAGTCATTGTGTTAATTTGCAGGTAGATGGATGTGACACAAAATTCCTGTCCTTGAGATGCTCACCACTTCTTGTAGGAGAGAACCATGGAAACAAATCAGAATACAGTGTCAGAGCAAAAAATTATATCATCTTCAATGTGCAGATCTCATAGAGAAGAAGGTGTGATAGACTATCTTGGAGGAAGGAGAGATGGATATGGCTTCTTGGAGGAGGGGATAGCTGACCTCAAATTAGAAAGATGACTCAAGAGGTTGGAGGTAAGAAAAGTAGGACAAAGAAGGATTCAAGCTCAGTAAACCAAATATAGGCTTGAAATAGCAATGCATTCCTTAAGTATGTTTGTTCATTATTTCTATAGCACAGAGTATAAGAAGGGCAATGGTAGGTAGGACTACAAAAAGTACTATCCTTATATAATAAATGCATGCAACTTCTTTAAAATGTTCTCTTGCTTTGCATTTTATTTTACAATTTTATTTTCAGTCTGTGATTTTTTTAAATTATTGAATTTATTGGGGTGATATGGGTCAATAAAATTATATAGGTTTCATGTGTACAATTCTATAATACATCTTCTGAATATTGTACTGTGTGTTCACCATCCCAAGTCAATTTTCATTGCTTATCTCATTACCCTCTTCTACCTCCCCCACCTCCTCTTTCTCTGTGGTAATCACCATACAGTTATCTGGGTCTATGAGGTTTTTTCATCTTTTGTTTAATATCTTCACCTCTTTCACCCAGTCTCCCAACCCCACTTCCCTTTGAGAGCTGTCAGTCTGTTGCTCTATCTATGAATCTGTTTCTATTTTGTTTGTTAGTTTATTTTGTTCATTAGACTCCCCATATAAGTGAAATCATACGGTACTTGCCTTTCTCTGACTGGCTTATTTTACTTAGCATAATACTCTCCAAGTGCATACATTCTGTTACAAAGGTTAAGATTTTTTCCCAGCTGATTAGCATTCCATTTTGTAAATCAACAGCATTTTTATCCACTCATTTACTGGTGAGCACTTGGGTTGTTTCCAAATCTTCAATATTATGAATAATGCTATGATGAACATAGTGGTGCATATATCCTTTCCAATTTGTGTTTAAGATTTTTTGGATATATTCCCAGAAATGAAATCACTAGATAATAAGGCAGTTACATTTTACTTTTCTTTTTCTTTCTTTTTTTTTTTTAGGAAAATCCATACTGTTTTCTACAGTGGCTGCACTAATTTCCATTTCCACCAACAGTGCCTGAGGATTTCCTTCTAAAAGATGTATGAGAAGATGTTCAATGACACTAATCATCAGAGAGATACAAATTAAAACTGTAATGAGGTATCACCTCACACCTGTCAGAATGTCTATTATAAACACATTAATAATAAGTGATGGCAATATGTGGAAAAAGGGAAACCTTTATGATTTTCATTTAAAAGTCATACAATACTTTGTTATTATAAGGAAAGCTAACTTACTCAGCACATACTATGAGTCCAGCAGCATTCCAAGTTCTTTACATTTGATACATTTTATTCTCAAAACTCTGAGGTAGACATCAGTAACACAGCTTTACAAATAATATACTCTGGTTTCTCTTCAGATTGTATAAATCTTTTGCCTTTTACAAATAAGACCACCAAGCCAGGAAGCTCTGAAATAGTTGTCCAAAATCAAAAAGATAGTCAGTGGAAATGTAGAGATGGGCTCCAGAGCCTATGTTCTTATTACTATCCATTCTCTTCCTAGGATCATTAATTATATCTTCTGCATGTTCTCTGTGGAAGATTGCTAAATGCTAACTTATCACATGCTTTCTCTCAATGTTTTCCTTGTTTTCTTCCTTTCCAACACCTATTCCAACTTATAATTCCTTTAATTTCCTTAATTTATTAATTTTATTGTATTTTTTCTATTACCACTCAATAACCTTATACCACGCTCGCCCACAATCACCACACTATTGTCCATGCCCATGAGTCATTTTTCCTTTTTTTTCTCAATCCCTAAACCCCCAACCCCTACCCATTTGCTATCATCCTACTCTCTATCTATGAGTCTAACTCTATTTTGCTTTTTAGTTTGGTTTGTTTATTGGACTCCACATATGAATGAAACCATATGGCATTTGTCTTTCTCTGGCAGGCTTAATTCATTTAGCATACTGTTCTCCAGGTCCATCCATACTGCTTCAAAGGGAAATTTTCATTAATTTTTATGGCCAAGTAGTGTCTCATTGTGTAAATATCTCATAATTGTTTTCTCTATTCACCTGCTGATGGACACATGGGATGATTCTGTATCTTTGTGATTGTAAATAATGCTGCAACTAACACAGGGATGCTTACATAGTTTGAATTAGTGTTTTGAGTTTCTTCAGATATATTCCCAGAAGTGGGATCTCTGGGTCAGAAGGCAGATTTGTTTTGAAATATTTTAGTTATCTTCATGCTGCTTTACAGAGTGGCTGAACCAACGTTATAAAATGGTACCCTTTTCTCCACATTCCCACCAGTACTTCTTGTTTGTTGATTTATTGAGGATAGCCATTCTGACATGTGTGAGATGATATCTCATTGTGGTTTTAATTTGCTTTTCTCTGCTGATTAGTGACATTGAGCAACTTTTTTTAACTACATTTTATTCATTATGCTATTATAGTTGTGATGCAGGTCCTGGCCAGCAGGATCCATGTGTTGTGGCTGCAATAAACAAATTCACACAGACTACAGAAGTCCTTGGGAGAAAAAGGGATGGCATGGCCACTCTGAGAGAGAGATTAGAGATAGAGATAGAGAGAGATAGATAGAGATAGGGATAGGGCTAGAGATAGAGATAGAGATAGCTAGAGATAGGCAGAGATAGGAGATAGATAGATGATAGATGATAGATATGTCACAGGTGGCGCACGTAACCAGGTTCTTAGTGATCGGGACAAAGAATTGAGCCGAACACACGGAGTTTTTAGTATAAAGAAAGAGAGAAGATTTATTAAGCGATAGTACACTCCACAGAACTTGGGAGTGGGTCAACTCTGAGCAGAGAATGACCACGTGGGTTGGGCGGATTTTCTTCTTATAGGGCGGAAGCTTCCTGGCTAGTCTTTGGCGGGCTTCTATTGTGCAGGTACAAAGAGTTCCATTTCAAAGCTACTGCGCATGTGTGGTTTACCAAGATTTTCTTGATTGGCTATTGGAGAAGGGAGTCCCACAATGTTATTTTATTATAATGCTATTATAATGAATCAGGGGTAGTGCGCAGGCGCATTCCATGATTCAAAGTTATCCCAGAAAACAGAAACAACCAGTCTTAGGGGGTCTTTGTCATGTATGGATGTTTTCTTCATCCAAGCCCTGCGGGGCTCCTGGA